>SJYA01001092.1:491111-535059 GCA_006410615.1 Neotragus moschatus
CCCCCCCCCTTCCCCGGCCCTCCCTTGGGCCAGGCCAGAGCAGGCCCCACCTTAGGTGAGGGAGAGGGCAGGGGCACCAGGGTGACAGCAGGCAGGGCCGGGGCCCACCCAGCCCTATCAGCAGGGCCCATGCCCACACCTCACGTCTTCTGGCTTGTGCAGTGTGAGGTAGATCTCGTAGATCTTTCCTCGGGGTATGGCGTCCGGGGGGATGAGGAGGCTGATGCCTGTGACAGAGGAGGGGCCAGAGCTTATTAGGGTTGCAGAGCCACCAAACGCGCCACTCTGCCAGCCCTGCCCTGAGCCTCCCTCCAAGGACTGACTGGTGCCAGCCTGGCCTGGGAACAGAGGTGCCACTGGGACTGCCAGGCTGGCCAGTGGGCACAAAGCTGAGGGAACTCATGAGGGCAATGCATGCCTAGTTAGCCTGGGTACAGAAACTTCTGGATGCTGTAACTCCCTCCCTCATCACCCACTTAAAACCTGCCCCGCCCCCAGGATAAGTCCAGCTCCTGATAGTTAAGGCCCTTGGCCCTGGGCCTGGCCTGCCCTGTACACTTGCTGTTCAGAAGCCACCCCCTAGCTATGCCTCCGGGTGCTCCATCATCCTGGTCTCCCGAGCTCCTCTCCTCCCCCTCAGCTCGGCCACTTCTGGGCAGGTACCTCAGCTCTCTGTTCCTCTGTGCTGGGCAGTGGCCCCCTGTGGGTGGGGCTGGGCCCTTTAACAACCCTGCCAGCTTTGGCAGCCCTCTGTAGTTTGGATGCCATTGCACATGCGTCCTGCCTGGCTGATTCACCTTTGTCCCAGTGTCTAAAGGGGCAGCATCTGAAAGCATCTGCTGGGGCCCGGGAGGGAGAGCGAAGCCAGAAGTGGAGGATGTGTGGCTCCTGCCCTCTTCATGCTCCTGTGCTGCCTCCTGGTGCAGCTGTCAGGGTGGTGACTGACCGTCTGAGTGACCCATGTGTGAGTGCTCTGTGGCAGGGTATGCTCAGTCAGGTACTTATTCAGTGAATGCAAACACTGAGCAGAAACCATGAGCGCTGCTCTTACGGAGCGCTCAGCCGGCAGGGAAACACGTAAGTGGATGGCAGCAAAGGGTGCTGGGTGTTAGGTGAGAGCAGAGAGGCACACAGCAGCCCCGGCCACCACCCCGCTGGGAAGTGAGGGGCAGATGGTCACTGAACACCCACTGGGTGCCTGTCCTTTTCTAAGATCTTGACAAGGACGATTTCCTAGCAGCCCCCCTGAAGGAGACCATGAAGCAGAGAGAGAGGGAGAGCTGCCAGACCAGAAGGGGAAGTAGCAGTTAGGCCAGTGGATGGGGGCAGAGAGGCCGTGTGTGCGAAGGGCAGCCCAGTGTATTTGGGTTTATGAAAGCACAATGAGGCTACCAAGTGCAGGAGAAGCATTAGGGGAGGGAAGGCCACAGGGGATGAGTCCTTGTGGTTCTGTCATGCAGGCTTTGAGGGGGAAAGTGGAAACCCCAGAAAGGGACATGGTCAAGTCTGCCTCCGCTGTGAACCAGACGAGAGGCAGGTGTGGTGGCCTAGGCCAGGAGTGGCCGCAGGAAAGAACAAGCAGAAGGAGGCAGGCATAGTGGAGAAGAAAGAAGGATGCAATCGGTGCGTGAATGAAGCTGGGGTGGAGGTGAAGGGGAAAAGTGAAGAGCAGGAGGTCAAGGTGACTCCCAGTTTCTGTCTTGAGCAACTCGACTATGCTGTCCCTGAGGTAGGGAACACAGGGAGGGAGGAGGTGCTGGGAGGGGAGGGAGACGGTGCTGTTTTAGGCATGAGAAACCTGAGGTGCTATGAGACATACAGATGGAGCTGCCCAGGAGGCAGCTGGGTGTGCAATTCCGTCACCCAGGAGAACCACGGCTGGGGATGGAGGAGTGGGAGTGATCTATACAGACATGGCAACTGAGGCCATGGAGTGGGTGAGAGCTGCAGAGAGGGCCCCAGGAGGGGCCTCTGAGAAACACCTGCATTTAGGGAGCAGGCTCCAGACGTAGCTGGAGGGGGATGAGGAGGTCTGGGCCATGCAAGGTCACTGAAACTGAGGGAATAGAGGATGTCAGGGTGGGAGCGGACAGTCACACCAGGCACCATGGCTCTTTCTCAGATGTCCTAGGGGTTTCCGTGAGGTGCTGGGTGGAAAAGCCCCTGTCCGGATGTTTTTCCTCTGCTCTCTCTCCACTAGTTCCCTCCAGCTCCCTGCGGCCTAGGGCCCGGCACACACAGGCTGGCGGGCTGTGCAGATGAATGTGCAGTAGTCCTGTGTCCTTGGGCAACAGAAGGGAGACAGCTCTGGCCTCCATCTCAGTACCAGTCCCAGAGACTGAATCCACTCCAGTACTCTGTCCTCTTTCCTTGCTGGGCTGGCCCAGCTCTCAGGGTGAGGCTGAGAGGCACTGGAAGAACTCAAGGCTGTCCCGCCCTCCTCCGGGAGGGACTCATGCTAGTCTTGCCTCCTAGAGCTAGTCTTGCCTCCTAGAGCTCCCTGGGGGCAACCCAGGGGTGTTACCCACCTGTATTAGGGATCATCAGCCGGCCCCCGAGGAAGTTGAAGGTCCCATAGGCCATGTTGCTGGTGCCACGGGGCAGGGAGCGGAAGTAGTTCTGGGTGGAGAGGCGGGAGACAAAGTCCTCCGCCTCCAAGGTGGGCGAGCTGTGGTGCAGCGTGTGGCGGCCGCTGCCCAGTGGGCTGAGCAGATGCCCATTGGTGAGCTGGAACTTAGGGCTGGGCCCATCTTGCCGGGGACACAGACTGCCCTGGTAGGTGGTGGTAGCGGTGCTGAGGTCTGGCTGGATGGTGAGCAGATGGGGACTGTCTGCAAGGATCAAGATGGACTCAGAGTGGCACAGGGGCTGGGGGTGGTGGTGGGGGCAGCCCTGTGTGGGCGACTTGGCATGGAGGCCCGGCATGAGTGTGGGGGGCAGGGGCACCCCACCTGCTTTGCTAGGCTTGATGCTGACGGGCTGGAAGCCTGAGGTGAGGATGGACGAGTCAGCCACGTCCGAGTCCAGTCCCTCCTTCTTGCGGCAGTACACAAGAATGAGGACGAGCAGCAGCAAGAGGAGGCACACGGCCACGGCTATGAGGCCCACATAGAGGGCCACGTCCTCTGGGCCGGAAGCAGCTGTGGGAGAGAGTGCAGCCTTGAGAGGGGTGGAGGCAGGAGGCCAGGAAGGAGAGGTGAGTAGTCTACACTGCAGGGGGATGGGGTCTCTGCTCCTTGGGCATCAGTGCCGGGGGGTGGCAGGATGCTGGCAGCAGCGGCATGAAATGTCAGCACGTGTGCATTCCAGTCCTGCACCCGCCACGCCTTGCTGTGTCACTCAGGGCAGACAGTATGCCTCACCGGCTCAATTCATGCTGAAGTTGCTGCTGAGGTGAATGGAGGCGGGGAAGAGCCACTTCCCTGGGTGGCCTGGAGTCCTGCTAAACTGGCTCTTCTGGGGCCATGTGGCCAGGGGCAGCTGAGACTGAGGGTGAGTGCCTAGGATCCCTAAAGCAGGGAATCTGCTTTCTGGGGCAGGGGGTTGGGGTGGGGGATTCTGCCAATCTGATTCCTGGCCAACCCCTGGACCAGGAGCAGGGATGCTGGGCTCTTCTCCTCTTCTGCCTCCCACCCAGGCCTGGGGCAGGGCTGAGGAGAGAGTGATTGACTGCCTGGAGGAAGCGATATTGATTTTAGAAGGGTTTTGCATAATGAAAGAAATGTCCATCAGAAAGGAATTGACACAGATAATTAGGTTTTTAATTGAAGGAATGGGGGAGGGTGTGTTCTAGAGAAAAAAAATCCAACAGAGATCTTTAATTGTTAGTTATGGCCTTGTAATTAACAGGCCTCACAAGCCTGGTGTCCCCACAGGACTTGTATGTGCACTTGGGGGACGGGGCAGAGGTAAAACTGTAGGAGAGGATGGGAAGGGGTTTGGGAGACGATCCCAGAGGCTTGGTGTGCACAGTAAAACCACCAATGTATGCAAGTCAGGGCAGGTGTGGGAAGTATTGGGGTGTATGTGGGCACATGTTGGGTGTGTTAGGGATGGGGGGTCCCCCAAAGGTTCTGAGCTTTGAATAGAAGGTGCAGCCTGTGGCAGGGGACTGACTCCCTGAGCCATCACCGCCCCAGGGCAGGGCAGGGCCAATCCTGGTGAACTCAAGAGGGCTCCTGGGTGGAAAAGACTCACTGTGCACACAGAGGTCACTGGTACAATTGCGGGTATCCAGATCAGCGCCTTGGCACTCCTCGCCTCCATTGCGGGGCGCGGGGTCTGAGCACTCACGGCTCCGCCAGTGGGTACAGTCAAGCCCACAGGCTGACCACTTGCTCCATGGGCTCCAGCTGCCATCCACTAGACATGAGACAGACACGGACAGAGAGGAGACGGCATGGTCAGCCCAGGGAGCTATAGCCCAGGCTGTCTGCCAGCGTGGCCCTGCTGGGCAGCCAGACCTGGTGCAACGCCAGGGCCAGGGCCAAGCCTGCCAGTCTGCAAGCCCTCTGGTGTCCAGCGGGCCTGGATGACGCATGCTAATGACAAGAGGCACAATGACGCTGGGCCTGCTCGGCTCTCCCCACACCAGGGGCCATCCTGGCCCTGGGGCAGTGAGGGCCCTCAGTCGCATGATGACCCCTTGATCCCAGGCGCGGGTGGCTCTGCAGTACCAGGCTGGGCCCTGCCCCACATGGACTGTCCCTATCCCGATGGTACCTCGGACCCTGTGACTCGGCCCCTCCGCTGAGGCTGAGCCTGCACACAGACTGAGCCCTGCTTCTGATCACACTAAACCCCATTCTGGCCTTGGACTGAGCCTGGCCCTGTGTGCGGGTGGGTGGGATGGAGCCAATGGGGAGCAGGCTGGTGGGCACGATGGAGCCAGGGCACGGAGATGGCGTGGTGAAGAGCGATGCGGGAGGTGGCGGCCGCTGGTACCTGGGCACAGGGTGGCGCAGGCTGTTTTCTGGACATTCTGCCCCTCACAGAAGGCGCCCCCGTTGAGAGGCGCCGGGTTGGTGCAGCTCCGGCTCCTTTTCTGCCAGCCGCGCCCACAGCTGGCGCTGCAGACAGACCACTCAGTCCACGTCGACCACCCACCGTTCACTGGCCGGACAGAGAAGGACTGGGTCAGGGAGCGGGGGCTTCCTTGGACACACTGGCCCAGGGGCCAGAGCAGGACAGAGGGGCTGTGAGCTGGAAGTGGGCAGGCTGCAGCTGGGCTGAGAGAAAAGCCCTGGAGGGGAGGCCACGCTTCTGCCCTTCTGCCCCCTGGGGCCTGGCAGCGCCTGCTCCACAGCCCCTATACCAGTGGGCACTGCAGGCGCTCAGGACAGCCAGCCCTAGCTGCAGCTCCCACACACTCCTCCAACCCAAACCCCAGCCTTTTACAGGGTGACTCCAGCACCCCTCCTTCTGTCTGCTCCTGGGGATGCCTGGGTCACTCTACTTCCACCCTGGGGTCTGTCACTTTTTTAGACTTCCATCTTGTCCCTTCATCTCCTCCTGCACCACGTCCCCTGACCACAGGTAAGCCAAGGGATGGTCCAGCCACCAATAACACCTCTGTCCAGACAGGCCCTTCTGCTCCTCAACAGCCACAGCCAGCCCTTTCCCCGTCTTTCCCCATCAGGCCACGGCTTGGTCAGCCCGGTCCTGGCTCTGCAGGGAGCCAGCCATGTGTGGTTGCTGCAAAGGCACCCCAGCGCCTCGCCTATGCCCAGAGCCCTTCCACCCTGCCAGCACCGAGGCCCACCATAGACGATGACAGCAGCGGAGGCGCTGCGGCGACGAGCCACGATGTTCTTGGCCACGCAGGTGTAGTTGGCCGTGTCGGCCAGGCGGGCCTGTCGCACCACCAGGCTGTGCTCCCGCGTTATGTACACATTGGGGTCCATGGATGGGTCCACAAGGTCCTCATTCCGGAGCCACTCCACCTGGGGGAGGGAGCCATGCCACTGCACCGCCTGACTGTGCTGGCCCTGCCTGGAGCAAGCATGGCCCCTGGGTTGGGGGGATCAGCCTGGAGGGCTGGGCAGGACGGGGCTGAGACCTGGGAGCACTGCCCACCTGGAGCAGCACCAAAGCCCCTCTCACCTCGGCTGGGGGGATGCCCTCCGGTGGGCGGCAGGGCAGCACGATGCCCTGCTCCAGGGATACTTCCTTGGCCAGTGGTTCCTGCTCAAAGTTCTTCCGCAAATCTGGGGGCAGAACAGAAGTGTCTTCCTGGCTGAGTGCCTCAAGCTGGGTCAGCCTGGCTGACCCTGTCCGCTGGTCCTGCAGAGACCATGGCACAGGCCAGGAAGAAGCATCCAGTGCCCGGGGGGAATGTAGGGGGTGGCTGGGCGGCATCCGTAAGCACGCCCTCCAGCCATCAAGGCAGGATCTGAGGATTTCTTATGGGACCTCCTCCCAGGTGACACCCTGAGGCCCCTCCGCCCCAGACTCACAGGCAATGCGGATATAGGCCTTCTGACTCTTGGTGGTGCCTGAGGAGCTCCACGCCACGCACTGGCACCAGAACTCCTCTAGCCCGAACACCTTCTCCACCTGCTGCCTCGACACATTGATGCGGACCTCCATGGAAGGCAGTCCTGAGAGGGAAGGGGTGGGGAGCAAGGGTGTGTCTCGAGCATGGTCTTCATGGGCCAGTCCCCTGCGGGGTCCCAGCACCACCACAGACACTCCCTCTGCTGAGCAGGAGAGCTGGCAGACACTGGGGACAGTCCTCTGCCTGGAAAAGGGGCTCCCAGGGAAGTCCCTTTGTATCTCCTGAAAGTCTGGAGTGGGTACTTGGTCACCTAAGGCCTATCTCCCTGGAGTCAAAAAAAAAGTTAGGAAAAGAGTTTCCTGCTATTTCAGAGACAATCACAGAGGAACCTGGGGCAATGGAGGCTGACCTCTAAAGGACCCCAGGCAGAAGAGGTGAGGCAGATAGGCCAGCCCTGCAGGCCATTGTGGGTAAAAGCCAAAGGTAAGGAGGGATTCAGAGAAGGCAATGGCGCCTGACTCCAGTACTCTTGCCTGGAAAATCCCATGGACGAAGGAGCCTGGTAGGCTGCAGTCCATGGGGTCACTAAGAGTCAGGCATGACTGAGTGAATNTGAGCAACTGAACTGAACTGAACTGAACTGTGGATGGGGAAACAGAGGCTCATAGAGGCAGTGACTTGCCAGAGGCGCCCAGGGCTGCCTGCTGTCTGAGTCCAGGATGTGTTCAGGGTTCATGGGAGTGGGGCTGGGGTGCTAGGGGTGCCCCTTGTACCAGGAGAAATGCTGGTGATGGGGAGAGACAGCCCACAGAGAGGAAGCTGGCCTGTGAGGGTGTCTGGGACCTTTATCCTGTATGGACTGGGCCCGAAGGATCCCTTCTCAAGGGTGGACACAGTACCCAGCCCCCACACATCTGCCACACCCAGAACCAGGTGTGGGGTGTCTTGGGAGGGTCCAGGCCTCTGAGGACCCAGAAGGGAGGGGGGACCCCAGCCCCTTGGCCCTTAGCTGAAACCAGTGTCCCCAGGAGTGAGAAAAGATTGTTTGTTTCCAATTCCTCCTCCTCCTGACCCCAATTTCCCTCGGGTCACTGGCTTATCAGAAAGAGGGAGAGAGGCTGGTGCTTCCATTGTTAACAGAGAAATTCAATTAGGGCTGCCTTGCAGGAGGAGCAGCAGCCCAGCTGAGCAGGCAAGCCAGGAGGCTGTTTTCTGTCTTAATTTCTCTAACGTGTCTTTCCCTGATCCTTGCCCAGACCCCTCCTCATGAGTCTGTCCAGCTCCCGCACAGGTCCCCAGATATTTCTATCATTCACCTTTGTCCCCTTACACCGTGAGTTCTCACAGGAGATGGGGGGGTCACCTCTGGCTGAGGTCACTGTCACTGGAGATCCCTCCATTCTGGGCACCGCCTGCCCCATACCCTAAGGCGCTGAATGTGAATGTCCTTAGGGTTCAGGTGAGGGCTGAGAGGTGAGAAGGGGTCCTTCACAGGGGGATGTTATCTGTCAAGCATCCGAGAAGGAGCTGTGTACCTACCTGGGGGTGGAGACAGGGTCCTCCCTCTCAGCCTCTGGGGTTAGTGAGACTTGCAGAACATTCTGAACCGGATGCTTTTCCTCTCTTGAGTGGACAGGTCTACGGAAGGACTGCTGCATCTCCCAGGGTGGTGGGGGGAGCTCACGCACCACCCAGGCAGCTTAGCTCAGGGAGAACAACACTAAATTTAAAATGCTCCTATTTCTTCCTCCCTGTCTCCTCCCTCTTCTGTCCTGCCACCACCTCCTCTCCTTCTTGCTGCCACAAATGAGGGCCAAGTTTGTCCACGAGCTCTAGATCAAGGCAGCGCCCTTGAGCCCCACAAGCTCTGGGGGTGGGGGAGACCTGAGCCGGCTGGGCCTTGAAGTGAGGGGCTGTGCCCTCCCAGCTGCTGGTTGCTGAGCAGCCGGGCTTCCGGGAGCAGTTTCTGGGCACGGCTGTGTCTGCACCTGCCTGGTAAATGGGAGCAGATGCCAGCCTGAGGGAGGGCGGCAGGAAGGTGGGGGTCCCTGCTGGCCCAGGCCCGGGAGCATGTCGGGTATGTGCAAGCATGTGAGGGCTTGGGTGTGTGGGGAGGCCCTGGTGTGTGCATGCTGAGTGTTTCTGGGAGGTGGAGGGATGGGGGTGGGGGCCTTTGAGGCCAAGTGAGTGCGTAGGGTACCTTCTTAACAAACTGCTTTTCATAGTCAGTTCGTTTGTTTAACACACAATAAATTATACTCCCAGACCAGAGTCCAGTACTTGGTAAATTTCCAACTTTTACACTACCAGTGGGTTTGGGTTTAATCGTTTTCAGGCTTTGGTCCCTTCCCCCTGGTACCCTGGATGGTGAAAGGGGGCAAGCAAAGGGGAGACCAGATACTCTCTCCTGGGTTGTCCACTCAGCCATCCCCACCCCCATGCAGGGCTCCAGATTTGGGCTGACCTCTGCCTCTGTCATGCCTGCCTGACCACAGTGTGTATCATGGGTGTCACCCACTGCCTGGGCATCCATTTGTGGGTGAGGGAAACGATCTCTTTGCCTCAAAGCACTGGGCGGCTTTGGGTTAAGAAGTCAATAAGATCAAAGGAAATTCAAATGGGCTGGCCATGGGAGGCCTGCGGTTGAAGACTCAGAGCAGGAGGGGACCCTGGTGGCCAAGGGTGGTATGTGTCTCTGTGAGCTCTGCTCTCTGCCTGGCTTGAAGGGAGCAAGACCAGAAGAGCCTGTGGGACTG
The DNA here is from genome assembly GCA_006410615.1 of Neotragus moschatus. NCBI lineage: Eukaryota > Metazoa > Chordata > Mammalia > Artiodactyla > Bovidae > Neotragus > Neotragus moschatus. Next base: position 500,364 of record SJYA01001092.1, read on the forward strand.
GCCTGGACTGCTTTGCAGGCAAGAGCCTGGGTCTCACCCAAGCCATGGATACCAGACCTCAAGAGGGCAGTAGACAACGAGGGGTGTATGTGGGAAGGCTGGAAGAGCAGGTTGTGAGCAGTTGGGGGCTGGCCTGGAGACTTCCCAAGAGGTTCCAGGACAGGCCCTCAAGGCTGCAGGGAGACAGGCTATGGTGATTTCCTCTTCCTCGCCTGTTCCTTCCCTGGGGGACCTACCTCAGCAGCAGGAGGACTCTTGATGCTGCAAATTGAGGCTGGGCCCTGGGTATGGGGCAGGAAGACAGGGAAGATCTGGAGCTGGGCTCCAATTGGGTATGAGAAATCTCACAGCTGCCCCCAGCAACCTGCCAGGGGCCCCTCCTCATCCCCATTTTACAGATAAGGAAACAGGGCCATGGGGGAAGGGGACCGACCTGCCAGAGAGGCCACGGACCCTATCCATTCCCCTCCCGAGGGTGGGAAGCAGAACTGGATCATTGGCACCGAGAGACTTGCAGGCTAAATTCCTAGCACCTCACCCAGACCTGGCACATGGCAGGTACTCCGTTGACACCTGAGGACTGCAAGAAGGCTGCTGCCAGTAGCAGGTGTGTGTAAGGCCAGGACAAGGCAGGCTCAAGGTCTTGGCTGGGGGCTCATGCTGAAGACCAGCCCCACTGACCCTGCTAAGGTAGGATGGCATGTGACCTCTATGGACCAAAAGACCTGTTTGGAGCCCTGGATGATGAGTTAGAGCATCTGTAACATGACAGACTGGCTCTGAGGACTAAATCACACGCTGCCTAGACTCAGGGCTTGTCTGCTCACACCTGCATTCTTGTGCAAGCTTCCGTGTTCACCAGGGCAGGGCCCTGTCCCCTGGCCTCCCTCTGCCCAACCCTACCTCCCACAGCCCAATGTGGCTACAGCTTCCTTGTCCCGCTGACCACTCCATCTACCCCCACTTCTGCTGCCCTGGGCCTGGGCCTCTGGCCAGCCTGCTGTGCCCTGCATTTGTCCTTTGACCTGCTAGGCATTCCAGGTGGTTTTAAGACTGGGGATGGAAGGCAGCCCTCATTCCAGAATTCCTTTCTGGGCTGTCCGGTTTCTTCTGCCTGGAGCATGGGCCACCGCTCTGGGCCTTGGTCTCCTGCCTGCTCTTGGCATCACTGTGAGTTGTTCTGGGTGCCCTCTGCTGGCCCTATGACTCAGACCTCACTCAAGTGGCCATACCCAGCACAGGGTCTGTGTGCTGTGTCTCTCAGGCTGGCTGAGCCTAGGTGGGAAGGGGCTCCGGGCTTAACCTGAGGACTCAGCATGTGTGGGGGGCTCCATGGAGCATCACAGCAAAGTGAAGTTGCTCAGCTGTGTCCAGCTCTTTGCAACTCCATAGACTATAGCCCGCCAGGCTCCTCTGTCCACGGAATTCTCCAGGCAAGAATACTGGAGTGGGTAGCTGTTCCCTCCTCCAGGGGATCTTCCGGACCCAGAGATCGAACTCAGGTCTCCCACCTTGCAGGCAGATTCTTTACAGTCTGAGCCACCAGGGAAGGGGGCCAGAAATGAGCTTAACAGGTCTAGTTAGTGAGGAGGAGAGGCTGTTGTCAGCTCTACTGGGCTTGTTCTTGGAGCACAGGTTCCTAAACAATGGCTCTCTGCCCCCATCCCCAGGGATGGAGGAGGGAATGAAGGGGCCCACAGAAGGAGGAGTTCTTGGGTCTGCCTCTCCTGTCAGCCCTCACATGGGTCCTGAGTGTCACCCACAGCACCGGTCATGTCACTTGGTAGCTTGAAATCCCACAGCACTGTGACCTCACTCCAGAGCTGAATGGGTAAAGCTCCTGGGTGGCCCCAGTGCCCCTGGCACCCACTCCACCCCCTCCCCCCTGAGCCCTGATGCACCTATCTGCCTTCAGGCCTTTGTTGGCGCTGTATCCTTTCCTGGGTCGCCTGGGACACCCTCCCCCTCTTCTTGCCCAGACCCGGGCAGCCCCAGCTCCCAGGACTCATGGAGAAGTCACTGTGCCGCCCACCCTCTCTGCGGGGTTGTATCTCCAGCTGGGGAGTGGTTGCTCAGGGAGTGAGTGCACCAACAAACCATCACGGAATTGAGGTCTGTGAGCTCGTCTGTCATCTGGAACCCATTCTTTCCAAACCTTTCTCTGCTGGCACCACTCACCAGTCAACCAACCCCTCAGATGGAGCGGCCAGGACCTGCCCCACCATCCACAGAGCTCCCTGGGATATTTTGGTGGTGATGCTTCCCTTTTACTCCCCCACCAAGCGATGAAGAATGGTGAAGGCAGGCCTCCCAGAGATGACTTTGGTGTGTACACAGGGGGTCCTGCCCACACAGAGCTCGTTAGTTTCACCCTGGCCTCTGCTCTCAGGTGGGCAGCAGGGCCCCTCTCTGAGCCTCCACTGCCTGGGGGGCTGAGACACCCCCTCAAGTCCCTCCCCCCACCACGACCCTCTTCCCTCGCCCCTTCCTGGCCTTACCGCTGCTCCCATCTGTGCTGCGCTCAATCACGTGGTCCACCTGGCGCACCCACTCCCCGTTGCACTTGAAGAAGATCTGCGTGGCGGGTGTGGCCTTGCACACCAGCAGCACCGGCTTGTTCTTGACTATGTACACGTCTTCGGGCTCCACCAGGAAGTGGGGAAGCAGGTCTGGGTTGGAGCCAGGCACTGGGTTGTGCACCGGGTTGGCCACCGTGGCACTCTGCTGGGCACCTGTGGTAGGAGCAAACAGGACCGGTGAGTCAGTGGGTGGGCTCTGCTGGACTTGGTGCCATGTGCCTGCTTAGGGGCCAGGGCCAGGCCATGAGGAGACACCTGTGGGGCCGGGCTCTGCCACTTCCAGTCCAGTGACCTGGGCTGCTTAAGTGGGCCCCTCGCCAACCCTCAGTGTAAAACGGGAGGAGCAGCAGCCCTCCTCACCTCTTCAACCTGCATCCCCCCACACCCAACTTATGAAGACCTGTGGAGACCTGAAACAAGACAAAGGCAAAAGTGCCAGCCTGTGGCGATTGTCAGGGCTCATTACTCCCTTGGTAGAAGTTCAGGGATGTGGGGAGGTGCCAGGGGAGAGCTGGAGGAGGCGGAGGGCCCCGGAGGCCAGGGGTTAGGGGTCTCAGGAGTCCCTTTCTCTGGTGCCGGGCTGCCTAGGGGGCTGCTTCTGGCTTGCTCCTCATTCCTGGCCCCTGCACTTAGTAGAAGCTGAGAAAATAGCACGTGAATGAAGTGGGGGGAGGCTGTGGCAGGTTCAGATGTGAAGGGGTGCTCGTGGCAGTGCGACAGGTGAGGCCCTGTAGTGGGGAGGGGCGAATCGGGGTGAGCCTGGGCCGCTGGGTGGGTGGGTCTCAGGCAGGGTGGGAGCCAGGAAGGCGTGTCTGGGAGCCTGAGCCTAGTCTCACTCTTTAAGGAGAACTGAACATGGGTTTCCTTCTAATTTTAACTGAAAACCACAGCTATCCCACAAGTCATTTGTTGCTAATTACACAGGTAATTGGCTCTGAGGCTTTGGTGGAAGTAAAACCCTCAGCAGTCTGCTCCCCGAACAGGACCCGGAGAGGGTGGAGAGGGGTCGGGGGCAGAGTAGCCTCAGCCTCCACACCCACCAGACAGGTCCCCTGACAGCCAGGCCTCTCTCGGGGCTGCAGTCACTTCCCCCATCACACACTCCCAACCAACAGAGGCCTCTGGGCATATGGAAGGAAATGCTTGGACTTCAGAGACCCTGCTAGGATGACCTTGGGTAAGTTACCCCTTCTGTGGAGGTCCTGACTGCCCACTGCAGGTCTGGAGGTGCCTCCTGCAGTGGCTTCCCAGCTACACTACACTCCTTATCTGCAGCCAAAACCCGTGGAGGGCTTCTAATGGGTGGCCTGGCTCTTTGGGCCCAGGGGGCATCCACACTGCTTTTTCTCTCTTGCTGGCACAGGGAATCTCTCTTTCCAAGGAGGGAGTTCCCTCCACTCAAGACTATGATTTTGGGGAGGGGATCTGTGACTGGTCTGTAGGCGCCAAGGGGGTGAGCTGGGAAAGTCTGCAGAGGCTGAGAAACCTGTTGTGACTGCAGGTAACCCCCACTCCCCCAACCCCAGGCTGTTTCTCTGCCTGCAAACTGGGATGTGGGTGTGTGTTAGTCACTCAGCCATGTCCGACTCTGCAACCCCACGGACTATAGCCCACTAGACTCCTTTGTCCAAGGGATTCTCCAGGCAAGAACACTGGAGTGGGTTGCCATGCCTTCCTCTAGGGGATCTTCCCGACCCAGGGATCGAACCCGATCTCCTGCACTGCTGACTGTTTACTGTTTGAACCACCAGCAAAGCACGGAATGGTACCCAATTCTCTGGGCTCTCGTGAGGGGGAAAAGGACAAAGACACAGTGCTCAGTTGATATCAGTTGCTATCCGCACCCAGAGCTTTTACACGGCAGTGGCAAAGGGCTCCAGCTCCCTCCCAGCAATCTCTTCAGGGATGAGGGCTGACGAGGAAACTGAGGCATGGGGCTTGCCCCCAGTGTCTGCAGCAGTGGGCTCATCCACCTCTATCCCCAGCCTGTCCCCACACCTCCATGCACTTTGTGCTACATTGCAATGAAGGCTAAGCTGCCTGGAACCACACTTGCAGTTGGGAAGACAAGCTCCTCTGGTCCCGCCCCACCCACTCCTGAACAACCTCCATGGGGCTTGACCAGTCTGCAGGTGTGTTTTAGGGTGAGGAAGGTGGGGGATGCTGGCAAATGGGAAGAGCCCTCCAGATACTTTACAGATGTGGAGTCTGAGGCCTGAGGGAGAAGTCACTTACCCTGTCCCCCAGCTTCAGCCTTGGTCTCTGGGGGGGCCACATCCTGACCCTTTGATGTGACATTCACTTGTCACTCAGCAGCCCTGACCCAGGCAGTGGGCTCAGCCAGGGCAAGGCTGAGTTGTGCTTTGGTTTCCCAAGGTCTGGAAGGTGAACAGGAGGAGGGACTCCCAAGGAGGGGCACTGTGGGTCAGGAGCCTCTCTATATGCCTACTGGGGAAGCCAGAGCGTCTCTGCAGCCCCCTAGGCCACACAGAGCAGAGCCCATGGAGGTGGGGGCAAGCACCACAGGCTCCAGAAGAGACCTGAGCAGCAGCTTCTGGGCCTGCCCATGCCCTGCCTTGCACAGGCTCGATGTGATGGCCCAGTTCTGCATGCTGGCTCGGATCTGGGTGGGCAGGGGTCCTGGCTGGGGAAGGCGCATGGCCCCCCCGCTTCCCTATCGATCACTGCACCAAGCACTGCTCACGTCAGCCGCCCGCTGAACCCAGCACAATCCCTCATGTCTGCATTTAACTGCTAATGAAAAATAAATGTACTGTGACCAATAAGGGACATAGCTCACTTCTCCTGAGCCTCCGCCACGCCACGTGGGCACGGTTTCCCCTCCCCACCCCCTGGTGGGGCATTTATTGGGTGGACCCAGGGGCCCCCTCTAGGCTGCATTATGCCCTCTGGCAAGGACACTGTCAGGCCATGGGTGGGGGTAAATTCAGCCCCTCTTGGGGCTGCTGGAAGCTTCCTGGGTGGTCAGAGCTGGTTTCCCCTCTGGCCCCAGAGTGCACTACGTGACCTCCACCCTTGTGGTCAGCACTTGTGATCTGCCGTCCCCCCTCACCATCCCAGTTAGGTCTCTCTCCTGGACTAAAGCCCAGTAAGAGCCTTGGGTCTCTCCCTCTCCACATTGCAGGCCACCAGCACGAGTGATCTTTGCCTTTGACATGAAACCCTGTATTTGCTCAGGGTCATATGCTATATGATGCCTTCAAAAGGACATGACTTCATGTGCCAGCCTGGATAGGAGCAGAATCTGGGGAAGAATGACTACATGTATGGCTGAGTCCCTTTACTGTTCACCTGAAACCATCACAACATTGTTAACTGGCTATACCCCAATACAAAATGTATGTTTTGGTGTTAAAAAATAAACAAAGAAAGGCATGACTCCACTCCCTACTGCAGCCTTCCTCCTCTGCTGGCACTCTCCTACCTTTTCCTCAGGGCCAATTCTTTTCACTTCTGAAAGAGGACTCCCCCACCTGGCCGATTTCCTCGCTTCACCTCTAGGACCCATCCTTACTGGAGCTGTTACCACAGGAGAAGCAAGTGTGTGGCCAAGGCCTGTGTCCCCACTCCTAGCCTGTCCTTCACTAGTTCCTGCCACCCAGCTCAGGCTGCCTAGCTCCGGGGAGGGCGAGTGGGGATTAGGATTTGGGTACCCACTCCTGCTCCCTTCTGGCTGTGAGGTGATGAGCATGGGAGGAAGGCTTTCCCAATGCAGATGCTGGGGCTGTGGGACCGCAGGCAGGGGCAGGGCCCACCAGCCTCACCCCCCAGCTCTCCAGAAGCTCCACCTGCCACACCCTGGCCAGGCTTCTCCTATTTGCCCAACCACCCTCTCAGAGTTCAATTGGAAGACTTCTTTCACTTACTAGTGGATCCCTGATGGGCTCTTGGTCGCTGAGAACTGCAGATGGGGCTTTACTAATATTAGGGCCTTGAAGTGGGAACCCCACTTCCAGTGAGCCCTGGGGCTGGCCAGCTGGCCCCCATGCATCTCAGGAGGGCTACCTGTCATTGGCCCAGGCAAGACCTGGGCTCCTGTCTGAGCGAGTTCACGGTCCAGTGGAGGAGGCAGCATGCCCAGTCCTGAATGTGGCACATACCCTGGAGTGAGGCTCAGGGGACAGTATGGGCACAGGAGCAAGTTGATGAAGAGTATGGAGCCAAGAAGGCATCCTGAAGGAGGTGGCTTGTTGGCTGAGACTTGATGTCTGGGTGGGGGAGTTTCCAGGTGGACCTCATAGGGCCGGCCCACTATGGCCCATTCCGCTGAAGGCCTCCCCATCCAGCCCTCTACAGCCATCCTGCTTCCCCCCAACACATTCCTCACGGGGGAGATCTCTGCATTGCCCTGCACAAAGCACCCCAGAGGCTTCCCACTGCCTTCCCAACAAACTCCCAAGGACACATGCCTGTCCCCTCTCTGACTCACCTCCTACTAGTCTTCCCTGCACTCCCTCTGCTCTGGCCATGCTGCCCAGCTCCCGGTCCTCACACAAGCCCAGCTGTGTCCTGCCTGATAGTTTCTGCTGTCTCCTTCTTCCAAAATCCTTCTCCTCCTGGCCTGGGCACTCTGGCTCTGCTCAGACCTTCACAGAGGAACTGCCCCAAGTCCTCTTCCCTTGGAGCCCTTACACTCACACTTTCTGAATTAGCACCCCTATATCCTGCTTCTTTGGGATTGTCTTGATCACTGCCTCCTGTACAGTGTTATAAACTTCCATCCATAGTTCTTCAGGCACTCTTTCTACCAGATCTAATCCCATTAATCTATTCATCACCTTCACTGTATAATCATAAGGGATTTTATTTAAGTTGTACCTGAATGGCTAAGTGGATATCCCTACTTTCTTCAATTTAAGTCTGAATTTTACAAAAAGGAGCTCATGATCTGAGTCACAGTCAGCCCCAGGTCTTGTTTTTGCTGACTATATAGAATTTCTCCATCTTTGGCTCCAAAGAACATAGTCAGTCTGATTTTGGTACTGACCATCTGGTGATGTCCATGTGTAGAGTCATCTCTTGGGTTGTTGGAAAAGAGTGTTTGCTATGACAAATGTGTTCTTTTAACATTGTATAGGAGGCAGTGACCAAAAACATCCCAAAGAAAACAAAATGCAAGAAGGTAAAGTGGTGTCTCAGGAAGTTTTATAAATAGGTGAGGAAAGAAGAGAAGTAAGAGGCAAGGGAGAAAGGGGAAGATATACCCATCTGAATGCAGAGTTCCAAAGAATAGCAAGGAGAGATAAGAAGGCCTCTCACATGAAGAATGCAAAGAAATAGAGGAAAACAATAGAATGGGAAAGACTAGAGATCTCTTTAAGAAAATCGGAGATATCAAGGGAACATTTCACGCAAAGATGGGCATGACAAAGGACAAAAACAGTGAAGACCTAGAAAAAGCAGAAGAGATTAACAAGAGGTGACAAGAATACACAGAAGAACTATATCAGAAAAAGGTCTTAAAGACCTCCTAACCACGATGGTGTAGTCATTCACCCAGAGCCAGACATCCTGGAGTGTGAAGTAAAGTAGGCCTTAGGAAGCATCACTATGAACAAAGCTAGTGGAGCTGACGGAATGCCAGTCGAGCTACTTAAGATTCTAAAAGATGCTGTTAAAGTACTGCACTACAATATGTCAGTAAATTTGGAAAACTCAGCAGGGACCACAGAGCTGAGAAAGGTCAGTTTTCATGGCAATCCCAGAGAAGGGCAATCCCAAAACTGTTGGAAATACCACACGATTGTGCTCATTTCACATACTAACAAGGTTATGCTCAAAATCCTTCAATTTAGGCTTTAACAGTACATGAACCGAGAACTTCCAGATGAATAAGCTAGACTTAGAAAAGGCAGAGGAACCAGAGATCAAATTGTCAACATTCATTGGATCATGGAGAAAGGATGGAAATTCCAGAAAAACATCTATTTCTGCTTCATTGACTATGCTAGAGCCTTTGACTGTGTAAATCACAACAAACTGTGGAAAATTCTGAAACAGATGGAAGGACCAGACCGCTTTACCTGTCTCCCAAGAAACCTGTATCCAGGTCAAGAATTAACTGTTAGAACTGGACATGGAACAATGGACTGACTCCAAATTGGGAAAGGAGTATGACAAGGCTGTGTACTGTCACCCTGATTATTTAACTTATATGCAGAATTTGTGCATGGTACATCATGCAAAATGCCAAGCTGGATGAATCACAAGCTGAAATCAAGATTGCTGGGAGAAATATCAATAACCTCAGATATGCAGATCACACCACCTAATGGCAGAAAGTGAAGAGGAACTAAAGTCTCTTGATGAGGGTGAAAGAAGAGAGTGAAAAAGATGCTTAAAACTCAACATTCAAAAAACGAAAATCATGGCATTTAGTCCCATCATTTTATGACAGATAGATGGGGAAACAATGGAAATAGTGACAGACTTTATTTTCCTGGGCTCCAAAATTACTGGGGATGGTGATTGCAGCTATGAAATTAAAAGATGCTTGCTCCTTGGAAGGAAAGCTGTGACAAACCTAGATAGCGTATTAATAAGAAGAGACAACACTTTGCCGACAAAGAGCCATCTAGTCAAAGCTATGGTTTTTCAGTAGTCATGTATGAATGTGAGAGTTGGACCATAAAGAAGGCTGACTGCCAAGGAACTGACACTTTCAAATTGTGGTTCTGGAGAAGACTCTTGAGAGTCCCTTGGACTGCAAGGAGATCAAACCAGTGAATCCTAAAAGAAATCAATCCTAAATATTCATTGGAAGGACTGATGCTGAAGTTGAAGCTCCAATACTTTGGCTACCTGATGCAAAGAGCCAACTCATTGAAAAAGACCCCAAATGCCAGGAAAGATTGAAAGCAGAAGGAGAAGGGGATGACAGAGGATGAGATGGCTGGATGGCATCACCGACTCAGTGGACCTGAGTTTGAGTGAACTCCGGGAGTTGGTGATGGACAGGGAGGCCTGGTGTGCTGCAGACCATGGGGTCACAAAGAGTCAGACACGATTGAGTGACTGAACTGACTCAATGGACATGAACTTGAATAAACTCGGAGATAGTGAAGGACAGGGGAGCCTTGCATGCTGTAGTCCATGCGGTTGCAGAGTCAGATGTGACTTAAGAGATTGAACAATTACCTGCCTCAGAACCCTCAGCAACTTACAGAATCCTTTATTTCTGGAGTGTTTGTGGAGTGACTGAATGACTGCCCCCTTTTCCCCCTTGAACTTCAGATTTGCCTAAGGATGGCTCCCTTCACTCGCTCAGAGTGGCCCACAGGCAGAGATGTGAGTAGGGAGATGGCTCTGCACTCCAACCTGCCCCCACCACACCCCAACATCCTGCTGCTCTGATGCTGAGCCTCCCTCTTCTCACCAGCAGCCTGGGATGATAAGACCTACTCATGTAACTCTGAGGCCCAGGGTGGGTGTGAAAGTGCTTTCAAGTGTTTTATTTTTAAAAGCAGCACAAAACTATGAGGTGTGATTAATCAAGCAATTAATGAACTCGTATTTACTGAGTGAGGACTCAGTCCCACGGAGCAGGGGGGGCTGGGGGCTGGGTGTCACCTGGACTCACTCAGCTGNATGTAACTCTGAGGCCCAGGGTGGGTGTGAAAGTGCTTTCAAGTGTTTTATTTTTAAAAGCAGCACAAAACTATGAGGTGTGATTAATCAAGCAATTAATGAACTCGTATTTACTGAGTGAGGACTCAGTCCCACGGAGCAGGGTGGGGCTGGGGGCTGGGTGTCACCTGGACTCACTCAGCTGGGAGCTGTGGATGCCCCAATCCTGGGCCACAACGTGCTCCTGTTTAACCTCCCAACAGCCAGGCCTGCGTCAATGGTGAGGGGGAGAGGTGGCAAGCCCCTGCTTTTGCCCCTTCTCTGAGAAATGTCCTGGGTGTGGAGATGGGTGGAGGAAGGGGAGGGGGCTAGGGGCTTGGTAGCCTCTTTCTCTTCCTGGCTGTCCACCCAGCACTGCACCACCCCCCCTCCCCACCTTGGCACTGTGCTCCTAGTCTCTCCAAGCTGGAGAAACGCATTTGGTAGGTCCGCTCGGGGCCTGGGTGTCCTGCTCCACAGGCCCGGGTGGGGAGAGGAGAGACCACAGGATGGTGTGCCACACACTTTGCCTGGCATTGGAGGCTCTACTGGCCCAGGGCCTGAGCTGCCACCTGGCCTCGCCTCCAGGGCCTCCCTTCAAGTGTGTAGGTTGGCATCTTGACCCTTTGCAGTTGTGCAAAGTGTTAGCTGCTCAGTCATGTCTGACTCTGCAATCGCATGGACTGTAGCCTGCCAGGCTCCTCTGTGTGGGGAGCCATTCTCTCCTCCAGGGGATCTTCCCAATGCAGGCGCATATCCTGGCCGGGGCCTTGTCCGGCTGACAGTGTCTGATTTTCTGCAGGGAATGCCTGGCCCTCCCGCATCTCCATCCATATGGCCATTCGGTCTGGGTGGGCTGACATCACCTCTGGTCCCAGAGGTAGGTATGTGGCACCAACTGGTGCCCAGATGAGCAGGTCACCCCACTGCAAAAGATGGGGCTTTGGGATTTGGTTTGGGCTGCTGGGAAGAGAGAACCTCTCTGTTGGACCAGTCCTGCCGGCCGTGCAGGCCATCTGAGGTCAAGTGAATGGGAGGCTGTCCACGGCTTGGAGAATGGAGGCAACCAAGGAAGAAAGGAGATCGACTTCTCACTCGGTGGGAAGCCTGGGGTCTCAAGAAGCTGGAAGGCAGAGCTACACCTGGATTCCTTTCTTTGCCTGAAGTCAGTTGGAGTGAGGATCCTTCCATTGCTTTGATCCAGTCCCCATCTGCTCTCTGCCTGGGTGACTTCTACTTGTCCTTCTAGGCCTGCTCAAATACCTGCTCCTCCAGGAAACCTTCCCTGACCCCTAGACAGAGCTGGCCGCACCTCCCCCAGGCTCCCACAGGCCCTGGCCGAACTCACCTTGGTACCTCCCACACCATGTGGTCACCCTTTATGAATCTGTCTCCCTACTCAGACTGTAGGTGCCTTGAGGGCAGGGACTGAATGGTGACATCGCCCTAACCCTTAAGCATCCCCCAGAGCCTGGCCAGGGACTGACACACAGCGAGTGTCCAGTGAGTGCTTGTTGAGTGAATGTTGAAGGTGATTCCCTTGACAGGGACCACAGCCCAGAAAGGAGGGTTGAACGAGGGGGACACACACTCAGCTTTGTCTGGAAGCTAGCTCTGCTTTCTTTCCAAACAGTCAATTCTAGAACCCCGCTGTGCTGGACTGTATGGAGGCGGGCCAGAGGACAGTGGAGAAGCAGTTATTCAGGGTCCAGAGGAGACAGAGGGGCAGGAGCCATGGCCACAGTGGTGGGGGGCGTGCAGGGGGGTGCAGACACACACTGGAACAGGAATTTGTGCTCTCCTGCTCATCTGCACCCCTGCAGCCAGAGACGCCCTTGCGACTTACTATTTTTTAAATGTGGCCAATTTTATGATGAGGGAGCTTCACTCAGAGGCTCTGATAAGCAGGGGTGAAGTTAGCATTTGCTGTTGAAGAAACACACACAGCGGTGGGGTGGAGGGACGGTGGGTGGGAGGCCATGAAGAGACAGATCTGGGGGCTACACGAAGGACTCTGAGCTTCCAGGTGGCAACTCAGAGCCACGGACCTGCCTGGAGGTGACAATGGGGTGCCACGAGGCCACCCCAAGGTGGGGGTGTGCCTCAGTATTTTTCTAAATCCAACATGTAAAAACCTCGCTCTGTCCACCAGCTGCTTCCGAGGCTCACTGCCTGCTGCAGACCCCTGTGCCACCCCTGCTTCTTGAGCTTCAGTTTCCTCATTTGGGGCAAATAGTGATGACCTGGCCCCAGGACAAGGTGGGTCAGGAACACCACCCCTGGGGCCCCCGGGCATGCCCCAGGGCTGCTCTTCTTTCCCTTCCCGGCCCTGTGATCTTTCCTTCAATCTTCTGTCTCCTTGACTGTGGCTCCAAACATCACAGGACTTCCTGGACAGCAGGGATGGTCCTGAGCTCAGGCTCTTCTGACCCGGCGTGTGGTCAGTGAACGAGGGGACGCATGACTGCAGGCCCTCTTGTCAGGGAGCATGCTGGAGGTGGCAGACTGGAGTGACAGCCCCTCGCCGTGTCCCTCGGAAGGAAGGGCTGATCCCCCAACCCTTGCTCTCACACATGTGTGAGTGGCACTGTGGTTTCTATGGTAATGCATGTGTGAAAGTGTCAGAGACAGCAGCCACCTTGCCAAGATTGGAGGAAAGTCACCCAGCTCCCCAGCGGGCTCCAGGGGCCTGGTCACAAGGACAGACACAGGCGTCATGGGGAGGACAGGCAGACGGGCTGACCTGCAAAGAACAAGGCAGTTGGGGCTACGCATGGAGCCACCTCATGCGCGTGGGGCAGGTGACTGGATCACTCTGCCCACCAGCTGTCGTAGCCCAGGCTTAAACCTCTGGCGGCTGCCCTCAGGTGGCTTCCAGCCCCTCCTTGTTTCATAGACAAGGAACATGAAGCTCAGGACTTATCTAAGGTCACATAGCCACAGAAGGAGGGCCTGCTCTCCAACCCACTGACCCAAGCCAGGCCTAGGGAAGGAGTTATGGACCTTTCCTGGAGCCAGACCTGGCCCCCACCATCACACCACCCCTTGTGAGAAAGGGTTGGCTTACATACTGACCCTTCTCTGCTTTCTAAACCCTCCAGGCTCACCCCTTCCCAGGGCCTTTGCATAGCTCTTTCCTCTGCCTGCAACACTCTGCCCCCTGCTCTACCACAGGGCCCTCCTCAAATCCCTCAGGTCTCATCTTCAACTTTACTTCCTCTAGGAGGCCATCCTTGACTGCGACATCTGAGGTGGCTGTTTTTCACTCAGTCGCATCCGACTCTTTGCAACCCCATGGACTGCAGCATACCAGGCTTCCCTGTCCATCACCAACTCCCAGAATTTACTCAAACTGATGTCCATTGAGTTGGTGATACTATCTAACTATTTCATTCTCTGTCATTCCCTTCTCTTCCTGCCTTCTATCTTTCCCAGCATCTGGGTCTTTTCCAATGAGTCGGCTCTTTGCATCAGGTGGCCAAAGTATTGGAGCTTCAGCTTCAGCATCAGTCCTTCCAATGAATATTCAGGGTTGATTTCTTTTAGGATTCACTAGTTTGATCTCCTTGCAGTCTAAGGGACTCTCAAGAATCTTCTCCAGCACTACAACTAAAAGCATCAATTCCTTTGGCATTCAGCCTTCTTTATGGTCCAACTCTCACTTCCGAACATGACTGCTGGAAAAACAGAGCTTTGACTAGACAGACCTTTGTCATCTAGTGATGTTTCTGCTTTTAAATATGCTGTCTAGGTTTGTCACAGCTTTCCTTCCAAGGAACAAGCGTCTTTTAATTTCTGTGGTAGGCCCTTTGTTATTTTTGGCTGGGCCATGCAGCTTGAAGACTCTTAGTTTCCTGATCAGGGATCGAACCCACACCTCCTGTAATGGAAGCATGGAGTATTAACCACTGGATCGCCAGGGAAGTCCCTCGGGTAGGCCCTCTAAACCAGCCCCTTGCCCCTTCTCCGGTCTATTTTCCTCATAGCACCCACCACTCTCTGAAATAGTGTACTTGTGTGCTGCTTTTTGTCGAGGTCTCCTTTCCCTGAAAGGTGTCGTGACAATGGAGCCCACACTTGTCTTGTTCATAGCTATAGTCCCAGGCCTGGCACACAGGTGGTGTTTGATAAACACACGCTGAATGCACGAATGAACAAACTGTCTTCCAACCTTGGTCCAGAGCATTGCTAAGAGCCCCTAAACCCACCCATGCAGGGGACTTAGAAACTATCAGGGGCCTGGGGAAAGAGTGCTTGAAGGGGGAATAGACCTCCAGGGAGCCCCTCCCAGGGCCCCTTCTGGCTGCAGGGTCTTGCTTTGGACCAGAGAAATAGTTAATAACGCTGAGGCCTAAATAAGCATTTGATTAACAAACGATAAAATAGCTATTGTGTCCCTGAATTAAGCTGTAATTGTGGCTGATAATTGGCTGGTTAGAATTTAATAAGCTGCAATTAAATAGAATGGAATCCAGGGTAATTATGTGGTCGCACAGCCCAGAGAGAACCAGGGAAGGAAGGCTTTTCCCTGCTTTGGAATCTTCTGCCGGTGCTGTGTGTGTGGCTGTGTGTTTCTGGTGATGGTGGTCATGGCGGGGTGTGTGTGTGCAAGGCAGGCCTCCTCTACCTTTCACCTGGCAGAGGTGGGCAGGTGGGTGCAGGCGTATGCTTGGCAGCGGGAGATAATCATCTGAGCCCTGTCAGGGCCTGTTGCAGCTCCAGCTGGAAGACACATAAAAGGCTCCCTGGCAAGGGTTTCCTGCAAGGTGGGAGGCCATGGGAGGGTGGCCAGGAGGGCACTGGGAAAATGAGGGAGGCAGGCAGGTGAGGAGAGGGTCTGCCTGTCTTCCTAGTGAGNACCCCATGGACTGCAGCATACCAGGCTTCCCTGTCCATCACCAACTCCCAGAATTTACTCAAACTGATGTCCATTGAGTTGGTGATACTATCTAACTATTTCATTCTCTGTCATTCCCTTCTCTTCCTGCCTTCTATCTTTCCCAGCATCTGGGTCTTTTCCAATGAGTCGGCTCTTTGCATCAGGTGGCCAAAGTATTGGAGCTTCAGCTTCAGCATCAGTCCTTCCAATGAATATTCAGGGTTGATTTCTTTTAGGATTCACTAGTTTGATCTCCTTGCAGTCTAAGGGACTCTCAAGAATCTTCTCCAGCACTACAACTAAAAGCATCAATTCCTTTGGCATTCAGCCTTCTTTATGGTCCAACTCTCACTTCCGAACATGACTGCTGGAAAAACAGAGCTTTGACTAGACAGACCTTTGTCATCTAGTGATGTTTCTGCTTTTAAATATGCTGTCTAGGTTTGTCACAGCTTTCCTTCCAAGGAACAAGCGTCTTTTAATTTCTGTGGTAGGCCCTTTGTTATTTTTGGCTGGGCCATGCAGCTTGAAGACTCTTAGTTTCCTGATCAGGGATCGAACCCACACCTCCTGTAATGGAAGCATGGAGTATTAACCACTGGATCGCCAGGGAAGTCCCTCGGGTAGGCCCTCTAAACCAGCCCCTTGCCCCTTCTCCGGTCTATTTTCCTCATAGCACCCACCACTCTCTGAAATAGTGTACTTGTGTGCTGCTTTTTGTCGAGGTCTCCTTTCCCTGAAAGGTGTCGTGACAATGGAGCCCACACTTGTCTTGTTCATAGCTATAGTCCCAGGCCTGGCACACAGGTGGTGTTTGATAAACACACGCTGAATGCACGAATGAACAAACTGTCTTCCAACCTTGGTCCAGAGCATTGCTAAGAGCCCCTAAACCCACCCATGCAGGGGACTTAGAAACTATCAGGGGCCTGGGGAAAGAGTGCTTGAAGGGGGAATAGACCTCCAGGGAGCCCCTCCCAGGGCCCCTTCTGGCTGCAGGGTCTTGCTTTGGACCAGAGAAATAGTTAATAACGCTGAGGCCTAAATAAGCATTTGATTAACAAACGATAAAATAGCTATTGTGTCCCTGAATTAAGCTGTAATTGTGGCTGATAATTGGCTGGTTAGAATTTAATAAGCTGCAATTAAATAGAATGGAATCCAGGGTAATTATGTGGTCGCACAGCCCAGAGAGAACCAGGGAAGGAAGGCTTTTCCCTGCTTTGGAATCTTCTGCCGGTGCTGTGTGTGTGGCTGTGTGTTTCTGGTGATGGTGGTCATGGCGGGGTGTGTGTGTGCAAGGCAGGCCTCCTCTACCTTTCACCTGGCAGAGGTGGGCAGGTGGGTGCAGGCGTATGCTTGGCAGCGGGAGATAATCATCTGAGCCCTGTCAGGGCCTGTTGCAGCTCCAGCTGGAAGACACATAAAAGGCTCCCTGGCAAGGGTTTCCTGCAAGGTGGGAGGCCATGGGAGGGTGGCCAGGAGGGCACTGGGAAAATGAGGGAGGCAGGCAGGTGAGGAGAGGGTCTGCCTGTCTTCCTAGTGAGAAAACTGGGGCTCAGATAGGGCAAGAACTTGCTCAAGGTCACATAGCCATCAGCAGCTGGGCTGGACCAGTTTCTCAGGTTGGATCAAGAGTGATTCCGGCTGGCCAGGAGGCTGGAAGGTGCTCCCCTCTCCCTGCAGCCCCTGCCAGCTCCCTAGGCACCCCACCTCCATCCATGTCCTTCACCAAGGAAAAACACGGGCTAAGTAAGGAGGGTGTGACTGCTTCTCGAGTGCAGCCTTAAGACAAACTGTGCCCTCTGCTCCCATTTCCCTCTTCTGTGGCTGGCCTGCCCACCAGAGCTTCCCGGGTGCTCAGCGGGACACTGCTACCTCTGCCCCCAGCCCAGGAATGGCTCCCTCAAGTCTGAGGAGATGATGAACAGCATTGCTGAGGCTCTGTTTATGACCCTATCAGCATTTTTACAATGTTGCCGGCAATTATTTTAATTAAAGACCCTGTCTTGGATATAGTGGGGTTTCATATCTCACTAGTTTAATGTGAGCCCCGCCTGAGCTGGGGCCAGGAGGGCATCCAGGGCTCAGCTCAGGGTGCCCAGGGCGGGACAGTGCACCCCCAAGTGGAGCTCAGAGATGAGACAGGGCGCCACCCAGTGATCTGCCCTAGGCTGGTGGAGCACACCGCCCACAACCACAGCCAGCCCCAGCACATGCACGCAGGCTCACGTGCACACACGTTTACTCTCACACACACCTTACATGGTCACACCATAGTAGCAGTGGTGAAGTTCACATGGATTTTCTTATTTAGTTCTCATGACAATTCTAGGAGCCAAACTATGCTAAAGCTCTAATTTCCAGGCAAGAAAACTGAGGCGGGGACAAGGGAAGCATACGCTGAGTGATGGATTCCCATACAGTGCCCCACGCCCTTGATCAGGTCACACTGGTTCAGCAAGTGCCCCAGACACGAGCCACACAGCAGTGCCCCAGGGAGACTGCTGCCCTGCCCCGTGGGGCACCCAGGAGCCACAGCCCTGGTGGGAAGTCCTGGGCATAGAGCACACCAGCACTGCCCACTGTCCTCCGGCCTCATCCGGCCAGGTGGCTGATGCCCTCATGAGGATGGTGACCCAGTGGCCAGGTCATCCTGTGACCCGTCTCAGCAGGGACCTGAAAACCTGTGCCAGATCCAGTTCCTATTGGCAGGGGTGGTAGGTGGACGCAAGCCCAGCTCCTCCTTTGTCCCTTGTCCACGCAGCCGCTTGGCTGTGCTCTGCCCTCTCCTGGGGCCCCTTTTTTCCATAGCTCCCCACCCCTACAACCTCCTGCTCTCCAGTGGGGCCCCTCACTCCCCCTCACAGCTGAGCTGCATGCTGACATTTCCCCTGCCTCTGGATGCCCCCTTGACCTCACATTGGGCATGTCGCTAGCTGGGTTTGGTGGGCCCTCAAACCTGCTCCCAGAGACTGTGCTGTTGGCAGGGACACAGTGGGGCTTCCAGGCCTTCTTGTGCCCTCACAGCCCACCATTCTAGCTTCCCCCAACCTCTCTCCCACCTACTCCCTCCTTTCTTGCACTTTGGGGCTACTCCCACCCCCAGCCCCTGAAACTTGTCTTTAGGTGACCATCTCCTGACTTTGTCAACAATGCCAACACGACGCTATTTCTAGAAAGAAAATCTGATCCTACCCTTCGAACTCCTGCAACAGCTCCCACTGATCACAGGGGTAAAGGTGGGTTCCCCAAACACCGCTCCCCACCCCACCCCCCGCAATCCCCCTGCACACCCGGTGTAGCAGCCTCAATTCTGGCACCAACCCACAACCTACCTCCCTTTTCACTTGCAAGTTCAGGAGTGTATCTACCAGCGATGGGCCCAGGGTATGGGCTCCCTGAGGGCAGGAGCAGGGCCAGTCCCCACTCTTGATCTGGCTGTGTGGCCTTGGGTAAGTCATTGCCCTCTCTGGGCCCCAGAGGAACGGGACGGCATCAAGGGTGGCAAACTCAGTGCTTCAGGGGCTGGTGAAGCCCAGGAGAAGTGGAAAGTGAAGATGCCTGTCCCAGGGGCCAGCTCAGCTCAGCCAACTGCTGCCAGCCGCAGACCAGCCAGGAGGTGCTGGAGTTTTTTGGGTTTTTTTTTCTTTCAAGAGAAGCTAGAAATCATTTTTATGTGAAATTTCCTGTTTTAAAATGTTGACAACTAATTTAATCATTTAGACACTGTGTGGGCCAAACAAGTTGGCAGGCCAAAGCCAGACTGGACAATGTCCAAGGTCTCCTTCGATTATATAGAGCTAAGAACTGAGGTCACAGCAGGGTCAGGGGCAGCCCCCTCTCTCACCACTCTGCCTACCTGGCTTCCTTCCCTCCCCTGCTCTTCCCACCTTTGCCAGCATCCACCCTATCTTCCTGTCTTCACCTTGGGACCCCTCTTCATCAAGGTCTCCTGAAGGAGGTTTCCCTGGGGCCTGGTAGAGGCTGGAGGTGTCATTCGCCTATTACCCCAGGGTCATCACAAGGGTCATCCTCAGCTGACCTCAGTGCCTTGTCTGAAGGCACTGTTCTCTCCCAGAACCTGGGGGTCTGAGAACCAGCAGGAAGCTGCTTCCTGGTGGGAATGGTGGTGGGTTAGGGGCTGCCCCACCTTGCTCTAGGCCTCAGGTCCTGAGAGGGGAACTGAGAGAAGTTTGCTGGAGATGAGATCACAGGCAGGTCGGGGGTAGGCACTCCACAGAGAACATCTCTGCTACGATACCCCCAAATCTAGGCTGGCAGGAACTCAGGCCCAGCTACGGCCTTAGAGCTGGGAAGAGGGTGTTAGACCGCAGCCATCAAACCCCAACAAGACAGTAATGGGCCCTCACCCCTTTTTAATTACCCGCTGTCCAAATAATTACCAGCTTGTTTATTTCACTTAATGGCAGCTGTACTTTTTTTCTCCTGATATTGATTTCATGTTTTCCTGGTTTGTTCATTATCTTTCCTGCCCCTTTAATGGGCTTGGAGGTCTTGCCACTGGAGGAGAGGGGGCTGGAGGAAGTGGGGTGGAGGAAGGAGAGGTGCCCTGGGCCTTGCTGTGCAGCCTGACGTGAGCTACTGCCCTCTCTGGGCCTTGAGTCCCAGAATCCCAGACCCCTGCACATCCTCCTGTCCTTGATGTAATCAGGGTGGGACATGAACATGAAAGAAAGGAAGGAGAGGGCAGCAGGTGAGAAGCAAGTGTACTTCCTCCCAAGGGAGCCCTACAGGGTGGGCAGAGACTCAGACAAGCGGGAGGGTTGGAGGGGTATGGAAAAGGGGAGGGGCCAGTGAGGGAACACTAAGGGCAGAATGAAGTGGGCAGTGGGTACTCCTGGAGACCAGCCTGGAGGAGGCTGCAGTGTGGAGGTGGGGGTGCAGAGGGTCTGGTGGGCCTCCTTACCCCTGTGTCCCCCAGATCTGATGGGGCAGGGAACAGGGGTATCTACCTTCAAGAAATCCAGCCCCTCCCGTGCCTGACCTCCATCCTTGGCCTCTGCCTCACCTACCTGCCACTGTCATGGCAACATGGGCGATGCTCTGATGTCATCCGGGCTGTGAAAGAACCACTCACTTCTCTGATTTGGGAGGAGGACAGCAAGGAGAGATTGGGGGGAAGGGGGAGAGGAGGGCCAGGGCTTCTTTGGGTGAATATTTAGAGCCTCTTGAAGGGGTCATTAGCTCTTAATAAATCACTAATAATTGCATGAATATTTAAATCTTAATAAAAAAATACAGTAGGCCCAGTGAGTTTTCCTGTGTGGGTATTTATTGCTATCAGCCTGGAATATATAAAAGTTGGTATCGGTCTGACTGAACTGCTGTTATCACCACAGCTAAACGGGTAATTGGGAGTGAGAGACGCTATCAGCGGATATAAATTACACACAGTAAACCGAGGGCATTAGCTGAGGGTTTATTATCAATTATCTCTGCACTCGTTTCCCTTAAAATGAACTTTAAGTATATTAATGAGAAAATTTACAGGTCTTAATGAATTGAGGGAAACGAGTGGGTGCCAAGGGCCCCCACATTTCTGCCCCCATGCAGTGCTCTCTCTGGGACCCCCAGTGGCCTGTTTCTGGGTGTGGGGGGGGTCCTCCCCACAAGGGAAGCCCTGGAGGGAGGGCTCTGGGGTCAGCGTGCCAGGTCACAGACACTTGCTTTCCTGCCGGGACCAGCGGGGATAGCCGGTCAGTCTCTGAGGTTGGCAATGGGGCAGTTCCACCCAGGCAGCCTTTCTACCAACAAGACCCCTCCAGGGCCTGATCCTGGCTGTTGGATGTGGAGAATCAGATGGGGCCTGACTTCAGCAAGCCGTGGATGAGGCCGACCTTCATCTCCGCCCAAACCAGAAGGCAGGCATTGCCTTCAGAGCAACACAAATGGATGGTGAGGGGCTGGGAAGCCAAGAGGGAATGCAAGTCTGGGTGAGGCTGCGGGTGTCTCATGGAAGCTCGACAGACAGGGCATTTAGGTAGCATCTGTGTCTACCCTGCTCGGGAGCACATCCGCCCCCTTTTGATACGCCAGCTCACTTCAAGGTCGGTGCGACCTTTTTCTGGGCCAGTTCACCACCCAGCAGCCTCAGCTCCCTCCGGGACTTCCCTCCAGGGCTGTGCTGCTCTCCCTGCCCATCCTTGGCCTCTCCCGGCAGGCCCTGAGTAGCAACCTGGATTTTCCATGAAACACAAAACCCAGGTCCCTCTCTCATGAACTTACTCGTGGGAAACAGATGCTGGCCTGATATCAGGGTCATAAGTCCAAGGTTACAACCAGTAGTCAGAGAAACACTGGTGGCAAGAGAGCACATAACTTGGGGAAGAGTGCTGATCCAAGGTGTCCAAGAGGACATCCTGGAGGTGGTGTCACTGAGCTATGTAAAATGCCTTGAAGACCCGAGGGTGTCCAAGGATGCTTGCTCCTGTCAAAGCCAAGAAAACCATTTGTTTAACTCTTCTGCCCCCTTGCAGCCTCGGTCCCTTCTCTTTCACCCTCCTTGGGGTCCCCATTCTGCTCTCCCTCCTGCTTATTCCTAACTCAGCCCTGCAGTTGGGCTCTCACTTCACTTCTCCCCTCTGCCAAGGAACCTCTCTGAGTCAAGAGCTCCTCTTGGCCTCCACCTTGAGGGCTCGGCCCAGGCTCCTCCCTCCCTCCTGTTCCTCTCATCTGTGTGCTCCTCGTTCCTGGAGAACAGCAGGCTTCAACAAGGATGTCGGAGCAGAAGACTCCGAAATCCCCTGGCAGGACCTCCAGGCTTGTCTCTGCAGGATGCTTCCTCCCAGCCATCCTGTGTGGCCTCACCAACGACCCGCTCCCTGCACAAACAGCTATGTCATGGCCCTGGCTGGGCACCTGCTGGCTCTGCCTCTACTGTCTCTTGGTCTCCTGTCCCTTCAGATGTCACAGGTCATCGTCCTCTCAACTCATCGTCCAACACCCAGCCTTCCATCTGTTCTCCTGCCCCTCCAAGCTCAGTTCTGCCTCAGAGCCACTGTGCCTGCTATTCCTGCTACCCTGGTGCTGTGGCTCTCACTCTCCATTTTCCAGAGCTCAGCTCATGGCACCTGCTCGGACCGGCTTTGTCTGAGCTGCCCAGCCAAAACAGCATCCCTGTCATTTCCTAGTGGCCCCCTGACCTCCATCAATGGTAGCATCCTTGTCACCCCTCTGATGGGTTCCCTATTTACTTGGTTTTTTTGTTGTCTGTTTGCCTGGAACCAGAGGCCCTGTCACTGCATATTTCTGAGTGAAGGAATGGCTGTGTTTCTGGAGAACCTGCTCCATGCCAGGCCCTGAGGTCTTGGCCATGGAGGGTCTTTGGGACACACACCATTCGGCCGGAATGCAGTGTACATGCACTGCTGCAGGGCTGGGGTGGGGCAGGAGGGGAAAAGGCCGGGGCATGGAGAGAACAGTAAGGAAAGGCATTCCGGGCTGGGGGAGCAACAGGAGTAAGGAGTCTGAGGCAGGACACATCTGGTGACAGCATGGATGGGATGAGAAAGGGTGTGAATCTACACCAGGACACTGAGGTTGGGAAAGTCAGGAAGGTTCTGGAGCAGGGCCGATCGGATCAGAGACGAGGAGAGAGATGGCTCTGTTCGGGAGAGAGAGGGGAGTGAAGGCCGTCACCAGGGGGGCAGGGAGCTGTCTGCCTTGGAACAGGTTGCTGGGGAGCAGGAGTGTATGTGAAAAGCCTCTGGGGGTGGGGGCCAGGGTAAGAAGAGTCACCATCCTGGCTGGGAGGGAGGCGGGCGGGGAGCAGAGACGAGTCTGTCATTTCCTGCCTGGTTGAGAGGGTAGATGGTGATGCAGCCAGGCATACACCACTGGAGAAGTCTTGGCCTGCTACTCACACTTGGGGGTGAGGGAGGAGACAAGATTGATGTCCTCTGGAAAGCTGAAGCTCTTCCTACAAGCTGAGAGAGCCACAAGCCCGCCCTGCACAGACACAAGTGTGTGATGACGGCTGGCCGTTGGGGCCCTGGGGTGGGGGGTCCATGGCTGGACTGAGCTGGCCCTGTGACTCCCCGTGAGCAGGGCCGCCTGGGGCTGGGCTGCTGGGCCTCTGTCTTCCAAATAGAACAACAGGAGGCCAGGCTGGCTTTCTGAGGCTGCAGACCGCAAGTCTGTGGGCCCCTAGGTGTGTCCTGTAGGTTGAAATCAACTTTTGGAGATCAGGAATTTTGACACCAACACAGGTATCTACCCCCATTGATGACTTGGAAGCTAGGGCCACACCAGGCATTCGCATCCAGGAGCCACAACTGGCAACACTCTTCAGGCATGGCACAACTCACCACAGCCCCTGTGGGCCCATCCACCCACTACCCTGGCCTGCTAGAACTAGGGGGTGTCCACGTTTGGCTCAGGTCATCCCCAGCCACCCGCCTAGCTCAGTCTGGACACTGCTACCCCTCACAAACACCTCATCCAGCAAAGCCCAGTGGCTTGAGGGACCCCAGTGTGTCTCCAGGACATAATAAGGCCTGAGGGCTCTGATCTCTCTGCTGAGACACTGCCTTCAGCTTGGACTTGCATTTACTTACAGCTTTATTTAAAAGGTGCTTTAACGCCCCCACCACCTCCCCACTGGCTTCACTCTCCAGCCCTCTACCTTGTTTCCACGCCTCGGGCCCCATCTCCCTCCCTGCTGTCTCCTGCCTCTGTAAATAATCCTCTCCTCTGTGCCTATAATTAGCCCCAAGTAGAATAATTCATAACAAACTTTATTTCTTGTGGCATCTTTCTTGCTAACGTGTCACTGAGTACCTCGCAGGATCAGCAGGAGGGAAACCAGACTCGGGAAACGGCTGAGCGCTGGCTCCGAGCTCCCTGCTCGGCTGTCCTCACCCACGGGAGCCAGGTCTGCAGTAAAGACTCGGCTCATCCTCTGCCAACCTAAGCAGGCAGGTGGGTGCCGGGGCACGGCCAGGGTGGATCCAGAACATGGATGACCAATCCGGACGCTCTCCCCTGGGTGATCCTAATTGTAACAGTAATCATAATAATAGCAGCTCACAGTTGTATAGTGTTCACTATGCCCCCCCCACCAGCTCTGCTTTTAAAGAGCAGTGTTGTCTTTTTATTTTGACACACAAAGTAAAATGCACCCCCTTTAAATCTACAGTCTGGTGACTTCTGACAAATGTATCCAACACCACAATCAAGAGAGAGAACAGTGTCGTCCCCGAAATGTCCCCCGAGCCCCTTTGCTATCAATCTCTCTACCACCCTCAGTAACCACTGATCTGCTTTCTGTCGCAATAGTTCTGCCTTTTCTAGAATCTCATAGAAATGGAATTATACAGTATGTAGGCTTTGTGTCTGGTTTCTTTCCCTTAGCAAAACGGCTTTGAGGTTCATCGACATTGTTATCTGAATCGGGGGTTGGTTCCTTTTGATTGCTGAGCAGTATTCCATTGTATGAATGGACTGTGGCTTGTTTATTCATTCACCAGAGCTGTTTCTAGATTTTGAGGATGACAAAGCTGCCTTTGGCGGACACGTTTTCACTTCTCATGGGAGTGGGATTACAAAGGCAAATGGAAAGTGTGTGTTTAACTTGATAAGAAATTCTTTTTGTTACGTATAGTCTGTGTTTATATATAACATCTCAATTTCCTCAACAACTTTTTGAGTTAGGTATTATCATTATCCCCATTTCACAGGTGAAAAACTGAAGCTCAGAGAGGTGAAGTAACTTGCCAAGGGCATGCTTTCCATTTGCCTTTGCAGTCCCACTCCCAAGAGAAGTGAACACGTGTCCATCAAAGGCAGCTTTGTCATTCTCGAAATCTACAAACAGCCCTGGTGAACGGATAAACAAGTTGCAGTCCATCTATACCATGGAATACTGCTCAGCAGTGAAAGGGAACCAACCACCGATTCAGATGACAATGTTGATGGCAGAACCAGAAGTCTGGTTCTAGAGTCTGTGCCCCAAGGCGCTGGCGATTCTACCGCTCAGAGCTTTCCTGGGCTCAGCCCTGGGCAAGATCCGGGATGGTGGGCAGATCTCTGACCTGGGAACTGAGTCCCAGCTCCCTGTCTGGCTAGTAGAGTGCCCACACAAGTTCCTCTGACCCTGGCTGATCCNCTCATGCATGTCCCCTGCTTTCTTGTCACATTTGGACTGGCCCTGCCAGGGAGTTCAGGGGCTAAGAGAGGACTCCTGCAGACTGGGCAAGTCCAAATTTGTGCTGGGGGTGAATACATGGGACAGCCCAGGCTGTGGCACCTGGGACAGCCCATGCTGCCCAACCAGCCGGCCCTCCCCAGCCAGCCGGCAGCTCAGCAATGCTGTTATCTCACCCCACTGAGCCAACGTGACAGCAGCCATCCATCACCCAGCTCCAGCATACGTGCCCTAGGAAGCATGTCCATTCCCCTCAGTACCTGCAGATCAGGAAATGGTGAGCAGATAGAAGGGAGAGGTAAGCACAGTGCTGGGAGGGATCAGAAGAGGTAGGCGTGACTCCCCAAAGGAAGAGACAAGAGTGGTGTTGGGAAGGCAGGGGCACTTGAGAAGGTCCTTGAAGGTGGCACAGAGTATCGGTAGATGGATTACACAGGTGCAAAGTCACAAAAGCAGAAAAAGTAGCATGCTCAATAACTGGACATCTATTACCTGCCCTTCAAGCCTCCATCTTCCCCGTTTCCCCAAGAGCAGCTCCATTTCTTTGAGGGTCTCCTGCTGACCCATATTCACTCATGTGGTTTTGGGGGAAATGACTCCCCCTTCCCAGCTCTGGGAGTAGGCCTTGATTGGCTTACACCAATTGTCCTTTCTTCCCTGGCTGGGGAATGATTTGGGAGAGGCATGGGAACTGGTCAATGAGGTTTTCTCCTAAATGGTGTGGGGCAAGGATGCAGGGGCTGGGCTGCTACACCCATTCTGTTGCCAGACAGGGAGAGTAAGGGGTTGTTGGGGGCTGCCCTGAGGAGGCCAAGGATGTCACCAACACCAGAGAAGGCAGAGGAGAGAAACAGAGAGAGTAGTTCCAAAGTGACATTGCTTGAGTCAATGGACCAAACCTTGCCCAAGGTCAGGCATACTTCTGGGCTTTCCAGTTACAAGAGTCAATAACATCCACTGACTGTTTAGGTATTGAGTTGAGTTTTCTGTCATATTATAATCAAAAGATTCTTAACTGAGACTCCAGTTTGGTTGGAGTATAGGAAGCATAAAAAGAGAGTAAATGATAGAACTGGCAAGATGGATCAGGAATATTTTACCAATGGATTGAATGACAGGTTTATTTCCATAGGCACTGGGGACTCACTGGGCCCAAGTAGATCACATTGGGTCCCCAGATCCTAAAGTACCCTCTAAATTGGCCTCCCAAGTCCCTATTTCCTACCTCTCCAGCCCCCTTCCATCAGAGTTAAGCCGCAGAATCAGGTTTGTAAGAAGTATAATCTATTCATCCTCCACTGCCACCTTTCCTGGAACAAGCTCTGGGGACATCAGTGGAAGCCTATGGTGTGGGGTGTTCTCACCTGGGAGAATGGAGGCTCCACAGGGAAAATGTTTGCTTCATCCCCTAATGTGTTGCCAGCATCTAAAACTGGCACACAGTAGGTAGGTGCCCAATGAATATTGGCAAATGGATCAATGATTTCTCTGGAGATGGCAGAGGAGGGTAGCAGAGGCTGGAGAGGCAGGCCCCGAAAGCCAGCCAAGAAACCGCATGGGACTGTGCATGGTGCTGAAATCCTTGCTGCACCCAGGACCGCTATCCGTGGTGTTAAAACAGAGCTCACAGCTAGCTTACTTGGTCCATCCATGCTGCTGCTGCTGCTAAGTCACTTCAGTCGTGTCTGACTCTATGTGACCCCGTAGACGGCAGCCCACCAGGCTGCTCCATCCCTGGGATTCTCTAGGCAAGAATACTGGAGTGGGTTGCCATTCCCTTCTCCAATTCGTGAAAGTGAAAAGTCAAAGTGAAGTCGCTCAGTCGTGTCCGACTGTTCGCAACCCCATGGACTGCGGCCTACTAGGCTCCTCCGTCCATGGGATTTTCCAGGCAAGAGTGCTGGAGTGGGGTGCCATTGCCTTCTCTACGGTCCATCCATAGTGACTTGGAAAAGGCTCAAAGAATCTTAGGAACCACAGTGAGGAAGAAGACTCCATAATCTTGCCTCCCCATGCTAATCCTAGTCCCCCAAGACCTTCTGCACAAGATAGATAACCTGGCACAGACCCAAGAAGGCCTGTTCTTCGATGGTGACCTTGTCCCCAGTGCAGATATCAGTCTATCCTAATGTGGCCAACCTCTCCAGGGTTGTGGGTCCCTGAAGGGTTTGAACATCAGCCTCTACTCAGCCAGCCTCTGTTGGGGACCCAGGGAAAGGCAGCCAGGCAGAGACGGACTCTGGGCAGGCAGCCGGTGAGAGAAGCTGCAATGCCAACAGCATTAACTGGAAGGTCTGGCAGGAGACTCTAGTCCTCACTGGCTCATGGGCACTGCCAGGCAAGGCACCTGTGCTAGGAGATGGTACATAGAGGAGGATGGTGGGTACTGTGTGATGGCAGGTGAGATGACATGGACAAGCTAGAGACACAGGTCAGCACTGAGAATGAAATTCTGGGAGTGGGGCTAAGGAACTCATGGGATGGAGTTTATAGGGGGTGCGGAACAGTAATGGGGGTGATGGACTGGGGAGGAAGTAAAGGGAGTTTCAGAACAGAGGTGGACTGGTGAGAGAGAAACAAGCTAGTCCTCAACACAGACTCTCTCCCTCCCTCTCTCTCTCACACACACACTGATAGTGTTGTTAGATCTGGCCCAGGCATTTGGCTCTGCTGGGGACTTTCTCTCTGACATCATCCCCACAGTGCGGAGACCTCCTAACATTCTAATTTTGCCCAAGAACTACACTGATTCTGCTATCCATGAACCTATCTAAACCCTTCTGGAAGCAATTTGTATTTCCAGCCTGTATCACCTCTAGGGAAAATGATTTTCAAACTTTATTCCCTGCTGAGTGCAGCAGGATTTCCTGTTATCGGTTTTAAACTTCCCTCTCTTGCGTTTTGGTGGAGGGTGAGGGATGGAGAAGGGTTCATTCTTTCAGGCTGGGATTTAGTGAAGGAGCTGTATTCCCTCCTCTACGCCCTTTCTGATTTTACAGATTTCTACCATATTCCCTCTTAGCCTCTCTCTGTACACTGAAGGTGTCCCGGGTGAGCTAGAATAATTTTATATGACAGTTTCCTTCTCATCGCAACTCTCTCAATAACAACCACTCACAGTCACACTGAACTTACAGTTACCTACACATCATCAGCTGGGTGAGATCTCAGTCTCTCCCACCCTGTGAAGGAGGCGCCCTGGGATCACTACCTGCATTTCACAGATGTACAAACTGAGGGTTAAGGAAAGAAATAAATTTCCCAGACTATGTGAGTCTGTAACCCAGGGTCCCCTCCGTCTTGGGCTGGTGCTCTCCTAAGGAGACAGGACCACAAGCACACAGAGTGCTGGGTGCACATACACCTCACTCGTGTGTTGGGAGCAGAGAATATTTTTGGCTCACTTCAAATTCCCTTCCCAACCACACCCAGGCTTCTATTGCCCTTCTGGATCCCTCTTTAGGAAAGATGCTTCAAATACCCTCCACTAGACACCATCCACATCATTTTCCCCAAACAGAAATTTGCTGGCCATTCTCTGCCCAGCTTGTTGCCTGTCGAGATAAGAGTTTCCTAAAGCTTATCCCTCATCAGCCTGGCATGTTACTTCTACCCNCTGCTGCTGCTGCTAAGTCACTTCAGTCGTGTCTGACTCTATGTGACCCCGTAGACGGCAGCCCACCAGGCTGCTCCATCCCTGGGATTCTCTAGGCAAGAATACTGGAGTGGGTTGCCATTCCCTTCTCCAATTCGTGAAAGTGAAAAGTCAAAGTGAAGTCGCTCAGTCGTGTCCGACTGTTCGCAACCCCATGGACTGCGGCCTACTAGGCTCCTCCGTCCATGGGATTTTCCAGGCAAGAGTGCTGGAGTGGGGTGCCATTGCCTTCTCTACAGTCCATCCATAGTGACTTGGAAAAGGCTCAAAGAATCTTAGGAACCACAGTGAGGAAGAAGACTCCATAATCTTGCCTCCCCATGCTAATCCTAGTCCCCCAAGACCTTCTGCACAAGATAGATAACCTGGCACAGACCCAAGAAGGCCTGTTCTTCGATGGTGACCTTGTCCCCAGTGCAGATATCAGTCCATCCTAATGTGGCCAACCTCTCCAGGGTTGTGGGTCCCTGAAGGGTTTGAACATCAGCCTCTACTCAGCCAGCCTCTGTTGGGGACCCAGGGAAAGGCAGCCAGGCAGAGACGGACTCTGGGCAGGCAGCCGGTGAGAGAAGCTGCAATGCCAACAGCATTAACTGGAAGGTCTGGCAGGAGACTCTAGTCCTCACTGGCTCATGGGCACTGCCAGGCAAGGCACCTGTGCTAGGAGATGGTACATAGAGGAGGATGGTGGGTACTGTGTGATGGCAGGTGAGATGACATGGACAAGCTAGAGACACAGGTCAGCACTGAGAATGAAATTCTGGGAGTGGGGCTAAGGAACTCATGGGATGGAGTTTATAGGGGGTGCGGAACAGTAATGGGGGTGATGGACTGGGGAGGAAGTAAAGGGAGTTTCAGAACAGAGGTGGACTGGTGAGAGAGAAACAAGCTAGTCCTCAACACAGACTCTCTCCCTCCCTCTCTCTCTCACACACACACTGATAGTGTTGTTAGATCTGGCCCAGGCATTTGGCTCTGCTGGGGACTTTCTCTCTGACATCATCCCCACAGTGCGGAGACCTCCTAACATTCTAATTTTGCCCAAGAACTACACTGATTCTGCTATCCATGAACCTATCTAAACCCTTCTGGAAGCAATTTGTATTTCCAGCCTGTATCACCTCTAGGGAAAATGATTTTCAAACTTTATTCCCTGCTGAGTGCAGCAGGATTTCCTGTTATCGGTTTTAAACTTCCCTCTCTTGCGTTTTGGTGGAGGGTGAGGGATGGAGAAGGGTTCATTCTTTCAGGCTGGGATTTAGTGAAGGAGCTGTATTCCCTCCTCTACGCCCTTTCTGATTTTACAGATTTCTACCATATTCCCTCTTAGCCTCTCTCTGTACACTGAAGGTGTCCCGGGTGAGCTAGAATGATTTTATATGACAGTTTCCTTCTCATCGCAACTCTCTCAATAACAACCACTCACAGTCACACTGAACTTACAGTTACCTACACATCATCAGCTGGGTGAGATCTCAGTCTCTCCCACCCTGTGAAGGAGGCACCCTGGGATCACTACCTGCATTTCACAGATGTACAAACTGAGGGTTAAGGAAAGAAATAAATTTCCCAGACTATGTGAGTCTGTAACCCAGGGTCCCCTCCGTCTTGGGCTGGTGCTCTCCTAAGGAGACAGGACCACAAGCACACAGAGTGCTGGGTGCACATACACCTCACTCGTGTGTTGGGAGCAGAGAATATTTTTGGCTCACTTCAAATTCCCTTCCCAACCATACCCAGGCTTCTATTGCCCTTCTGGATCCCTCTTTAGGAAAGATGCTTCAAATACCCTCCACTAGACACCATCCACATCATTTTCCCCAAACAGAAATTTGCTGGCCATTCTCTGCCCAGCTTGTTGCCTGTCGAGATAAGAGTTTCCTAAAGCTTATCCCTCATCAGCCTGGCACGTTACTTCTACCCAGGAGAGTTTAGATTTAACTGCAAACTTGGTGATTTCACTGTACACATTCTCTTCCAGATCTTTTATTTAAATGTTAAAAAAAAAAAAGATTAGCTCCAATTCTTGGCCTAGCGCATGTTACACTTTTCTATCCAGAAGACTGTTTTTTCATTCAGACCTTTTGTTTCCCTTCTTTGTCAGCTTTTTATCAATGATAAAACAGTTGCTTCAAATTCCAGATGAATCCGGTTTTTAGACACACTTATATGTGGAACTCACAGTCCAGAACACTTAGGATACATGCAACTGGAGAACACACACACACACACACATACCCCGTTTATCTTGGCACCTATTTATACCGATGCTGGTGCCTCTACACCTAGGCTCAGGCTCAGAAGTATCTACTTGCCCCCACATACTTCCCTCTGCACTCACTTGCACACCTGCACATTGAGGAGGAACTTGGCGCTGCTCTTTGAGAAACTCAGTGATTTCATATGTTTGACAGGAGGGAAGGGGATGGAGCCAGGCAGGGAAATGCCAGCACATAAGAGAAATGGATCAGAGGCCCCAGAGCATCTGGAAATGTTGGGAGGGGATCAAGGAAATTCCTGAAATTTGGACCAGGGTGCTTAGAAAATACTGGATGAAGACCTCTTTCAGCCACGGGCAGGGTGCCCAGCTGCCTCCACCTGGGAGCGATCTCATACACTGAGTCTCATACACTGAGCATGCAGTGGACCAGGCAGGCAGCCGCTGTTCACACTGAGAAGAGCAGGCAGCCCCTGAATTGGCCTTGTGGAGCAGGCCTCCCTGCATTCCAAGCATGCATGAAGGCACCTTCACCCATGGGCACACACTTGTTCAGTCACATCGATGCTGATGTCCAGGTGTGCAAACCAACCCTGGCCACAAGCACCATCCCCAGGCTCACATGAGGCACAAGAACATCTGTCACTCTAACCAAGCCACCCTGAGATCACCTCTCTCCCTGGTCACAGTGCCTGCAGAGTGCAAGGGTGGCCCACAGTACCAGGCGGGGACTTAGAACTCTTCAGTGTTTTCATGAGCAGTGGCTGCCACCTGAAATCCCCAACCTAGATAATTCCCAGCCTAGAGAGTCACTTGAGCACCAACCAGGGCCCAGAGCACCTCCACCGACCTCTCACACTGCACTGTCTTAGAACTGTCGCCTGTCACAGAGTGGGCCGAGCCTGCCAGCCACTCTGGCCCCACTACAGGAATGAAGCACACCGAGGTTGTCCCTGCTGGGGCCCTCATAGCGCCCATGTGGCTCCTCAGGGGACCGGGAGGGACACCGGCAAATTGAATTGTATTTAGGGGACCATCTCCCAGCACCTGGGGACAGCTTCTCCTGCGGAGGGGAGGGTGCAGGAGCTCAGACTCCTGCAGGGGTGCAGGCAGAGGGCAAGAGGGTGGGAGGCACTCACATGCCGGGACAGACACGTCTCTAAGCAGGCAGAGCCCTGTTCCCTTCCGCCTCTGTGCTGCTGCTTGGGAGTTCTGAAGTCAGATCCCTCTTGCTCTCTTTTTCGCCCTCTCCTGGCATTTTTCTTCCCCTCAGGGTCCTCTGAGGAGAAGGCTCCATAGAAAGATCTTTAAATGAATGGCCCCTCCTGGGCCCTGGGGAATATATTAGAGTTCTGAAGAGATGGCCAAAATGGGGGAAGTAATCCAGGGAAGACAGGGAGACATATCGGGCAGGACGGCCTGCTAATGCCAGCCATGCATCTCGGCAGGG
Organism: Neotragus moschatus; assembly: GCA_006410615.1. Taxonomy (NCBI): domain Eukaryota; kingdom Metazoa; phylum Chordata; class Mammalia; order Artiodactyla; family Bovidae; genus Neotragus; species Neotragus moschatus. Next base: position 532,939 of record SJYA01001092.1, read on the forward strand.
CTGGGGAGCTGTGGGTCACTTCTCATAGGCAGTCAGGACAGGGTCTGAGAGGAGGAGGGAGAGGGGGACCCATTATCTCAGCTCCTGCTTTGTTCTCCTCCGCACTCCCAACAACGTGCAATTATTTCATTTCTTCATTTGTTCACTGGCTCGTGGCCCATCTCCTCCACCAGAACACTGGCTCTGGGAGGGTGTGGGTACGGCTCTGCCCTACTTCCCAGCATCCCCGGGGTCTGGATCAGACCCGCCCCCATCCCCCAGTGGAGGTGATGCTCAACAATCATTTGTTGAAGACATGAGTTGAGAAATGAACAAATGAGTGGGTAAGTGAACGAATCAATGAGCAAATTCACCCAGGGCAGATTCGCACTCAGCCTGCACCCGAACCTATCTGGAGATGAAGCCAGGCCCCCGAGGCTGCCCAGAGTAAGCCCCACTCAAGTCCGTGGGAATGACCTGAAAACTCTCTCAAGTTGGGCTCCTTCCTACTCAGCTGTCCCTGCTGCTCCCTGGGCCTTAACCAACTGCGTGTCCTCCAGGCGGGAGTGGTCACCGCTTGGTCCCATGCTTGGTGCCAGGCAGAGAAGAGATCTACAGAAGCATGAGTCTCCGCAGAGGCCAGCCCCGTGCAGACCCTCGATGCTCCTCTCACCCCTCCTCTGTCCAGGCAGCGACAAGCCCTGCCCATCCACCTTCACTGTGGCTGGAACTCTCTGCTGAGTCTGGGGCGTAGGGCTCGTCAGCTCTCATCTGGACCGTCTTGGTGCTGGGCTTTGCTCCCTCACCCACTGATCTGCCACCAGGCCCCCGTGATCCTGCTAAAGCCTGATCTCGTGGTTTCCTGGACTGGGTCTCCAGCAGCTTCCCCCCTATCTCTGGGATAGCTGGACGAGAGACTCCTCAGTATGGCATGGGGGGCCTTGCATAATATGGACTCAACTCCTCTTCACAACCTCAACTTCTGCCACTATCACCATGGCAACAGCAAGGTCAGCAGCTAACAGGTCCGAGCTCTCATCATACACTCTGCCCTGAGCCGCACGCGTGGCTTATTTGACCCTCTCATGATGCCATCATATAGGATAGGCGATTGCTGTCCCCACTGTACAGATGGGAAAGTGAGGTGTAACGAAAGCAGCCAAGTGACTTGCTCCAGGTTGAATGGCAATGTTACAAGAAGAATTATTATTAGAGCTAAAACGTCTGGAGCCTGAATTCTATTCCTGGCCCTGTTCCAAGCATTCCACAACTGCTACTCCACATAGTTTTCAGACCAGCCCTCTGAAATCAGACTGCCAGCCAAACACTTGACTTGTCCATGCCTTGGTTTCCATGGCTGTAATATGGGGAGCATCATGACAGCACCTCCTCAGAGGTCTGTTGTGAAGCTTCGATGAGACAATGTGTGAAGATGTTTAGCACAAAACAGGCTGGTTTCTGAAGCGCTGTGCCACAGCATGCTTTGGGAAGATGCAGGCACAGCAGTGGGGCTGGGCCGGGTGAGGGCAGGATGGAGGAGGACCTCTGCCAGGAGGTGGCAGTCAGACTCTGGGGGTCTTGGGGGGCAGAGGAGAAGAAGGTGCAAGATTGCAGAGTTGTGGGGAGGGCTGGCTCTGGGCAGCACAGGAGTCCAAGATGGTACCCAGGGCACTGATCTCACGTGGCTGGAGGATATCTGAGGGAGACAGGCCCATGTGCCAGCCCTGGCCCATCACTGGCATGGCTTCCAGGAAGTGGAAAGAGGGGCTGACACAGGTTCGCCCTCCAGGGGATGCAGCCCCTAGGACACTCTTGAGCACTCCTGGGCTTTGATGCCAGGACCCCTGCTGTGTCTCAGTAGAAGGTGATGGACAACACCCTGGCATTGGAGACCTAGCCCCAGGGATGGGGAGAAGGGGCCTCAGGGAGACTCCATACCAGCTGACTAGAGTTGCCAGCTGCAGTCCCATAAATCGCACCCTGGCCCAGGCTGGCAGTCCATTAACATGAAAGATTTTATCGCATTTTACAACCTCCCTGTCTTGTACGGCGACAGCAGGTAATTAAAACAATAATTGTTTTCTGATGTTGCTTCTGCTGAACGATAAAAGCTTCTAGTTATTTTCCTTTCACTGGGGTGGG
>SJYA01001092.1:535244-602593 GCA_006410615.1 Neotragus moschatus
TGCTCTAGGGGTGTGGGGGGGTGCAGGGCCACCGAAGTTTGGGAGGTACACAAGGTCCCTGTGTGGCCCCCTGGAGTGAAGCCTGCAGGAGCCTGACTCCCACTTGGCCAGGCTCTGAGCATGCCCTGTCACACACACATGCCAGTGCACATGTCCCCTGTTCATGCCCAGACCTCAGCTGCCCCGGGAGTTGCTCTGGAGAGGGCCACCCTGCTTGGAAGCCCCTGGGAGGGAAGGAGAGCGTCCCTGGTCAGGAAGTCAGGCAGAAGCTGGGTCCCTGGAGGAGCTGGTCTGTCCACAGCCCTAGGGAACCCTCAGTGGCTCCCATTCACTCGGAGAGGGAAGCACGGACAGGCTCTCAAGAGTGGGGATGATGAGGAAGTCGGGGGCCATAGGCTTGTGGGTACCAGCCCTAGTGCTGATGAACTTGTACCTCCCAGGTGCCTGGAAGCCTGGCACAGCAGAGGTGACTTGCCTGAGAGGGCTGGTGTCCTTCAAGTCCCATACCGAGCTTGACTCAAGGGTAATAGGATGCACAGTACAGTGAGGGGTCTTTTGTGCCCCCTGAACTATCACCTACCCTCCCCTTTCCCATCCCTCCATCCGCCCACCCACCCATTTACCCACCCCTTTATGTGTCCACCCATCTGTCCCCTCTCCTGCCTGTCTATCCATCTGACACATACTGACCTTCCACTTAGTGCCAGCATTACTCCAGGCTCACGGGACACAGTGAGCAGCGGGCGGGCCACAGCCCCTGGAGAATGTTATGTCCTAACATAAGGGTGGGAGTAGAAAAGAAGTACACAAGCCAATAAAGAGGATCCTCCAATGCGGATAAGTGCCGCAAAAAGATAAGTCAGTGGCCGGCTGCTACTTGAGGTTAGGGGCCTGGTTTCCACCTCCTGGTCCAGAGACTTGCCCCTTCCTTGCCACCTCCAGCCTCACCCCTAGGAAACCCAAGGTGGGTACGGGTGGGTGTGTCTGCTTGTATCTATGAATGACGTCACACCGGGGGCTCTCCCACCCTCCCCCAACAACAGCCCCCTAGGCCTGCAGTCGACACCCTAATGCTTTAAAACAAATACTTCTTAATCACTAAAAATTGAAATGATTTCATGTGAAAATGTTAATGTATTCGGAATCACAGCCACGCACTGCGTCTGACAAATTAGCACCCAGCCCGCTGCATTGTTTGTAGCTACATTTATCCCTGTGACGAGACACACACACAAAACGGAGCACAGGGGCGGCAAGGGCAGCTCCCCACTGGGGGTGTGCGTGGAGGAAGAAGGCAGGGGTTGGGGGAGATCGAGCACGGGAGGGCAGAGAGAGGCCTGGCCCTTCCCTGACAGCCCGCCTGACCCACTGCAGGGCCTAGTGCCCCCCTAGCTGTCCCAATCCCCCGACCTGCCCTTTCAGGCCAGTCCTGGGCCATGTAACCCACACCAGGCAGGGTTGGCTGGCCTGGCGGCAGCCTGATGAACATAAACATGAATTCAGGCTACTGGCAAAGCTGGGCACCAGGAGAGGAGAAAAACAATTTTTGCAAGAATTTAATGATTTCAAAAATAAGCATAAGTATGTGGAAAACTGGAACCCTCATGCACTGCTGGTAGAAACACAAAATGGTGCAGTTGCTGAGGAAAACAGTCTGGTGATTCCTCAAGAAATTAGACCTAGAATTACCATATGACCCAGCAAATTCCACTCCTGGGTATATACCCAAGAGAACTAAAAACGGGTGTTTAAACAAATACTCGCACACAAATGTTCAGAGCAGCATTATTCACAAGAGCCCCAACACTGGAAACAGCCCAAATGTCCATCAGCCAATGATAATGGATAAACGAAATGCCATCTATCCATACAATGGAACACTAATTAGTCATAAAAAGAAATGGAGCACTGATACATGCTACAACCTGCATGAACCTCAAAATCATGCTAAGTCAGGGAAGCCAGACAGTAAAGGACACACGTCGTATGATTCCATTCTCATGAAATGCCCAGAACAGACAAATCTGTAGTGACAGAAAGCAAGCTGGGGTTCACTAGGGGCTGGGGAGAGGGGGAATGGGGAGTGACAGCTAATGGGGTCTCCCCTGGGGCTGATAAAAATGTTTTGGAATTAGATAGAAGTGACGGCTGCATAACATAGTGAACGTACTAAATTGTGCACTTTAAAATGGCTAATTTTATGTTATATGAATTTTACCTTGATTCTCTGTATAATAAAGTACTCAAGAAGGGTGTGATTCTTAACCACACTGGACTTCCCTAGCTCATTTTAGAGAGTCATATCTGATACCAGGAGGCAGTGGGGACTGCAGGCCTTGAGACAGCAAGGTGGTGTGAAGGGACCTGTCCTACTTTCTCCCCACATCCTCTGTCCTCCCCACCCTCACTGAGCTCCTGCTGTCTATTCTAAGGCCTTGGGTCCAGCACCAATGCAGCCCAGGCCCAGTTCATCCTCCCTACTTCTCAAATGAGGCAGAGGGTGGGCCCCTCTGAACTAAGAGCAGCCTGGGACTCAGGTCTCCTGACTCCCAGTCCAGGGTGATGTGCAACCAGCCCAGGCCTGGGCTCCCTTGATCTGTCTTCAGAGGGACTTTAATCACTCGGCTCCTCTGACTGCACCTTTCGGGAAGCTGAGGGGGCACACGGTGTAAATGAGCACAGAGACAAGTCCCACTTCCTCTCCACCCAGCTCCACGTTTCCCTGTGCCCGGATCACAGTGCACCTCCACAAATCATGCTCTTCCCAGCTTTGGGGCGCTGCCCACATGGCTGGCTCTTTCTTGTCATTAGGGTCTCAGCTCACGATCACCTCCTTGGAGAGGCCTGACCATCCAGGCTAATATGCCAGCCAATACGCCTGCATCTAGCTCACCCAGGGTCACGGGTCACATGGCCCTCTCTGCCTGCCTTCCCAGTCCTGGAAAGCATTCCTCATTATCTGAGTCTGTCTACTTTTATGAGCGTGGTGACGGAGCTCGCCTTGCTCCGTGGGTACCCGCAGGTCTGCAGTAGGTCCGCATCACTGCTTCCTTAAGGACTGATGTGTCTGCATCTTCACTCAGCCCTGTCCCCAATCCATCCTCTCGGCTTTCCTCAAAAGCTCCCTGGGGCCCCCGGCCTTCTGCCCAACCCCCTGGCACAGATCTGTGCTCAGAGGGGCTGGGGCTGGGACCTGGCCTGCGGTGGCTGCGTGTGACTCAGGCAGTCACTTCCCCTCTGAGGCTGCCTGCAGAAAGCTGTATGCAAGAACTTTGCAAGCGTTGAGCAGTCTCAACCATCCAGCCCCTGCTCCCGGTGCCCAGGCTCCTGCTCTGAAGCTCTCAAGGATCCCTTTCTGGCTTCTAATGTCCTTCTCTTGAAGCTCTTCAGATTCCAAGTGGCCGTTACTCCCTGCCCACGGGACTTGTCCCTTTCTCTAAGGCTGCTTCATGCCTCTGGGCACAGGAACTCAGGCACCAGTTTCTGGTGCACTTGCTCACGAGCATGTGCACGCACGCCTTCCAGGCCTCGTCTGCAGGGGCTTTCCCTGCAGCCCTCCTCGCAGCTGCCACTCCATCCTCAAAACTATAAAACTCCTCCCCAGACTCCTGGGCTCTCTCTGTGGTCTCCTTCTGGCTTCCTCAGAATCACTCTCCCAATCCTCCATTTCCATCTCAGCCGCAGCCATTCCCCAGTCACCCTTTACAACAGGACTCGAGCTCACCGTGACCAGCTCCTTCTGAACGGGCTTTGCATCTCCACTTCCTGCCATCCATGCCCCTCAAAGCACCTGTCCCAGGTTTCCCATAAGCTTTTAGACTCTTTCACCTGACTAGCTGCTGCCACCTCTGCTGAACAGGTGAAATCTAGGGCCCCAAACGCAGGCTCTAGAGTTGGAAGGGAGAGGAGGAAGGCTTCCGCACAACTTCCTGGTGTTGTGCTGGGGTGAGAATGCAGCCTCAGGGTGCCTGGGGGCGGGGGTGCATAAGACAGGGGTGTACACCGGTCAAAGAGGTAGCCAGGTCCCAGCCCCTCCCCACCCAGGAAAATGGGCTCTCAGCGCCCAGATCCAGCTTTTCAAGGGAACCCCCAAGTCTGGACTTGTATATGATCTTACTATTGTCTAGAATGTTCTGTCTGCCATGTGAGGTTGCCATGCCCTGCACACTGCCTCCCAGCCACCTCTGGGTGGGTACTTTGTCCCCATTGTTATATCTTCCTCCCAAGACCTAGTGCTAGGGTCCCTTCAGGTACAGGACATTGAAATTCAGCCAAGCTGGCATAAGCCTAAAGCAGGAAGCTCTTGGCTCAAGCGCTGGGAAGGCTGGTGGGGGGAGCTCACAAGACTGAGGGAAAAGCTGTGGGCTCCTGAGTCTCTGGGGCCACCAGACAGCTCCCTCTCTTGCCTGTCTCTGTGTGTTGGCCTTACTCCCCTCTGCAGCCAGGTTCTCTCCATACAAGGGGGAAATGGCTGCCACTGGTCCAACATCTCTGCCTGCATCTTCCCAGCTGCTGATCCTAGAGGGAAAAAGGAGGGCTCCTCCACTGCCAGGTGGGAAAAACCACGGGAAGGATCCTGATTGGCTTAGGCCAGGTCCCAGGGCCTCTATGGACCAATCACCATGCCTAAGATCTCTACTAGGATTTGCCAGCCTGGTCAGGTGTTTTCTAGGAGGAGGCTGGGGCCCCCTGATTGACAGTCCCACCAGGACCTCTCCAAGGTATTGGAGAGGAGGTCACCTAGAGAAGAGTACTATGCCGGTGACGTGTGTTGAGTAGTCAAAACAATGAGCACCAAAGAAACGACAAAATTCCACGAGGTGAGGTCATCCCTCCAGAGAGCCCAGTTCCCAAAGGTAAGGCGCTTCTCAAGGCCAACCAGTAAGAGTGGGGCTGCGGGTGGAGGCCAAGTCAGTTCCAAAGTCCACCCTTTCCCCTTTACTATGGGACCTCACCAGGGCCACCTGCTACCACTTCACAGTCTCCCTGACAGGGCCCAACAGGGTCTGTTTCAATAGCCCCACCAGTGGGGAGCTCCCTGCCTGCCAAGGCCACAGCTGTCACTGCTTGTTAGGAAGGTCCTTCTCAGTCTCTCATGTCTGACCTGCTGGTCTTGACCCTACCCTCTAAGGCTATACAGAACAAAGCAAATCCACTTCCTCCTGCCTTCAGTGTCTTGCATTACACAGGACCGCCCCATCACTGCCCTGACCTTTTGAGGACCTCTTTCCCAGGACATGATTTTGCCCCTCCCTCGGTTAACACATTGGATCTGCCAGCCCTGACCACCCCGGTTACACTTTCTTTGCTTCACCTGACTAGAACCAGTTTCTGTTACTTGTGGCCAGAGTCCCTGACTGATATCCACGCTCTAGGCAGGGCCTGGCAGGGTGAAGCTCACAGCTCTGTAAAGCCCTCTTACAGTTTCTCCCCTGTTGAGGCTCCCCGTCCCTGTTCTGCTTCTGACATCACTTTCCCAAGCTTGAAAGCTCTGAATCATGTTTGCCTCATTCCCACCCCTCACCCCCTACATGCAACATCCACAGGCTCCTCCCTTCAAATGTCTCCCACATCCATCTCTCTGACTCCATCCCCACTGCCTGATCCCTGAGAAGGGAGGCCTCGTCATTTCTTGCCTGGATGACCGCTGCAGCCTCCTGGCTGGTCTCCTTGCCTCCAGCCTCTCTCTGCTCTCATCCATCCTCCATGTGCTGCCAGATTAATCTTCCTTAAACACTGCTCACTGCCTGTCACTCCCCAGCTCAACGATGTAGCCAGCCCTGTCTCTCACTGGTCCCCCACAGGCACCGTCTGCTTCAGCCAGGCTGCGCCTCCTGGCTCCCCTGTACACACACTGTCACCAGAGAACGCCTGTGTGCTCTTTCCCCTCCCTTCCCTGTCTGACCAGCGCTACCACATGCTAAGGTCTCAGGCAGAGTCCCTCTCCTCCTCTGGGCTTGGGACACCCACAGTTGGGAACAGAGGAAGTGGTGTAGCCCTGAAGCTACAATCTAGACTGCAGGTCAGCAGATGGGTTGTTCTTGCCTGGCCTGTCTGGGCTCTTGAATGTTGCTGTGGCCCCCACCACCTCTCTGCCCTGCATGTCCTGGGAACCCACCCTGGCTTCCAGGCTGTTCAGGAGTCATACCTGGTCAAGTCCTTTGGATGAGACATCTCTCTACATCAACCTTCCTTCTCAGGCCCCCTCATGAATGCCCATCACCCCCAAATGAGCACCTTCCCAAGATTCTAGATCTGCAGGGTCCTGCCCCGATGCTCCCTGCCACTGTTGTCAACCAAGAACCTGCTCCCTCCACCACTTAAGGGGGTATCACAGAGGGAGGCCAAGAGTGAGATCCCCATTGCTGTCCACACAGCATCAACAGCAGCTCCCATTTATAGAGCATTCAGCCTGGGTCTGGCATTGGGCTAAGTGTTCAGAACAGAATAACTCACTTAATCCTCACAACCTTAACGAAGTAGAAGGCTTTCATTATCCGGAGTTTCTAGATGAGAAAATCGAACCACAGAGAGCTGAAATCACCCATCTAAGGTCACCCAGTTTAGGATTCTGTTTCAGAGCCCTGATTCTTAACCGTCTAGTGCCTGACACCCCATCCTACTGTCCACTGAACAGATGGGGAGCTCAATGGGTCCAGCAGGGAGGGGCCCAAGGAGCCGTTGCCACTCTCTTTTTGTGACCACTTCTTCAGAGGGCTGGGGTGACCAGGGGAAAGCCGTGTGCTGAAGCCAGCTCTTCCTGGCTTAGGAGAGCCTGTTGTTAAAATTTCTGGAATTTTGCAAGCTGGTCAACATCACATTGGTAGCTTGAAATAGGCCATCGTGGGAGTATTTACACCATAGAAATTGGCAGCTCTGTCCTGCACTTTCCCGGAGAGCCAACTGTTAAACATTCACCAGCACATCACTGCTGGGGATGGCAGGCTGACCACCCTAGCCTATGGGTGCCAGGCTTCAGGAAACTCACCCGAAAGACAAGCCCCTCAGTGCAGCCAGGAGTCTTAAAAGCAAGGGGTCTTGAGAGGACTGGGTGGGTCTCAAAGATGGGCCTCTGGCTGTGTGATCCCAAAAGAGCTGAAGGAAAGCACTCTCAGAAAGTGTCAGGGCAGTATATTCTAACCAAACATGCCCAACATGGAAAGCTGGCCACCAGCCAAGGGCAGTGCCACTGATGAGAGGCATGGAATGGAGAACCAAGCTGGGAAGCCTACGCTCAGGTCCAGCAGAGGTTTGTGGGAAATGCCAACACAACCTGGGGCAGGAGGGGCTTGGAGGAGAAGGCCCAAGAAAGGGTGGGCCTTCTGACTGGTTAGGAGGTGCTGGAAGGCCCACTTCTCCACCCCACCATTTTACACCTGAGGATACTGAAGTGGAGAGGCAGGATAAACACTAGTAGGAAAGCACTGAAGGCAAGAGGTGAGATCAGGACAGGCTTAGTGGCTGCTGCGAATGAGCTCAGGCCTCTAGGTCCTAATAAACCACACCCCAGGTCCAGACACAGGCCTGGAGCAGTCATGGGGCAGATGAGTCAACTGTGGCCGAAGAAACAAGAAGGCTGTATTTGGTGGATGCATCAGCTATGTTCTTTGACTGCGAGCAACAGAAATTGATTCTTACAAATTTAAGCAGAAAGGGGGAAGTTCTAGTGAGAAACTAGGTTGCTGAGAGAAGGGGAAAGAGGCTTAAAAAGCAGGCTCTGAAGCAGTAAAGGAAGCAAGGTAGGGAAATTACCAACCTGCCTTACTTGGGCCCTGCTTTCAAGACGAAGGGGCCTGTTGACTACTGACCATGTGTGCACCAAGGGAGAGGTCAGAGGGTCCCGATGGGGCTAGGAATGGGAGCTGGACAGATACAAACCCAGCAACAATTGTCCACTGCAACAGCCCCATCCTGGTGACCCTGATGCAGACCCCAGGCATGGTTCTGGTAGCGCATCTGAGCCAGCTTCAGATGACCAAGGGACACTGGGAGACAAGCTGGGACCCCCAAAGACCTGTCACACCAGACCAGCTTCCCTTATCATAGAGTTACTGCTCTGATAGGTTAGGCCCGGACTGGAGACAGGGTGCCTGGACTTCAGCCAGGTACCGGATAAAATATCTCAAGATCAGCAAATGTAGATGCACAAACCAGGTGGTAACAACATCAAAGGGAGCGCAAAATCTTTGGAATGGCCAGCATTGTTTTCTAACACAGCCGACTAAATGACTAATGTTGCCCCACAGTTGGGTCTTTACCTTTGAGCCTCAGGCTGTGCCCTTTGAGCTAGTCAGGATTTTTATTAAATACTCGGATAAAATGCACTGATAGCATACTGGCTAATCTGAGGATCGTGTGCCCATCCCTTCTCCCTGGACAAGAAGCTGTAACAGCCTTGGTGAGAGGACAGCAACACAGGTGGCTTGGGCCCAAGCTAACCTGCACGACCATAACCACTGGCTGTGGGGACTGGCTCGTTCTCACAGCATTTGAGTTGGAACAATGAGGAGAGGCTAGGACTTCTGCTGGATGGCTAAGGGACGAGAGATTCCCTATTTTTTCCTGGATTGGGCCTGCAAGGATGTAGCTCTGGTAATTCCTGGCAGCTACCTTGGGACTGTGAGAGGAAAGATTTTTGGAGGGTGGCAGCAACACTTCCCTCCCCTGCCAGAGCAGAGATGAGGGGTGAATCCTGGTCACACATTTTCCCTGGATCCAATCATGCCTGAGGCCAGAGCTACCCCTGGCCTTTCAGTTACACATGGCAAAAAATCCCTCCCTGCTCCCTTTTTTTGCTTAAGCCATTTGGGTTGGGTTTTCCAATATTTGCAACAGACACACTTAGTATCCTATGATAGTCCATGCCAGGGCATTGTGTCACAGTGGGATGCCCTCCTGGGACTGATATCCAGAGAAGCTAACAAAGACACTGGGGATAGAGAAGGGGACTTGGGACCTGCTACATGAGGAACAGCTGAGTGGACAGGAGGTGCCTGACCTGGGAAAGGGCAGACGGGGCCTTGTATTAAGTAACTGAAAAGGGAGAATCCACCCACTATGGCCCCAGAAGGAAAAGTCAAGAACTATCTGGGGGAGCTTCCCACAAAAGATTCCATCTTATGTAAGAAAGTTGTTTTGAACAGTCCCAGCTACCCTGTGTGTGTGTGTGTGGCCCCGGCTAAATTGGAAAGCTGACCCCCAAGGATTTTTATAATTAAAATCCTGTGACCTGGACATCCCAGCCCAGGTTTAGAAAGAGCCTGTACCCTGGTGGCAGGGTATATGAAGAGGCAGGATGTAGGGGGAAAATGGGCTCTGGGAGACAGGAGATTAGGGCTTCCCAGCTGGAGCAAGTGGTAAAGAACCTGCCTGCCAATGCAGGAGACCTAAGAGACGCAGGTTGGATCCTTGGTCTGGGAAGATCCCCTGAAGAAGGGCATGGCTATCCACTTCAGTATTCTTGGCCTGGAGAATACCATGGACAGAGGAGCCTGGCTGGCTACAGTTTATAGGATCACAAAAAGTGAGACAGGACTGAAGAGATTTAGCATACACGCAGATTTCGGATTAGCCCAAGATCATGCAGAGAAGCAAGGTCCTGTGACTCTCCAGTGGGCTGTTAAGTCCATGGGCCACCAGACAAGACCTGACAGTAAACGGACATATGGGACTCGGTTCTGTTCCCTGCTGGTGTGGGTGGGGGAGGCAAGGCCAAGCAGTAACAAAGTCCCAGCTCTGCCATTTCTCTAAGGCTCAATGTTCTCATCCAACAAATGGGACTAAACTCACCTACCTCCTGGGTTGTCCTGCGGTTCTGATCACAAGATGCCGGTAGAGTCCAGCACTGGACACGGTTCCCACCATCACCAAGGTAATTATGACCATAGATGTGACAGTTTCTGATACCGAAGGCTCCTCCTATTCCCGCCCCAGGCTTCAAATCCTCTTAGCAGAAGGAGGATACATCCAAACCCCATCCTAAAACCCCAGGCCTGCCTAGTATGGCAACGCGGGACCTCGGGAAGCCGTGCCCTCCCACATCTGGAAAATGAGATGAACCCCAGCGGCGCACGCCTAGGGGAGGTGCTCCAGCAATCTCCTCTCCGCCGCGAGGTCAGCCGTGGGGCTCTAGAAGCGCTACCCCCACCAGACCGCCAGAGGGGCCCACTGCCCGGCCACGTCTCCGGCGATCCGGGAGCAGGCGGCGGGGGTAAGAGCTAAGCCGGGCGAGCGCGGGCACCGAGGAGCCGCAGAGGCCGCCTTGCTGCCGTGCCCGGAGGCTGGACGCCTGCTCCCCGGGCGGCAGCCGAGCGCTCAGCCAGGAACTTGTTAACAGGCCCCGAACAAAGAGCCGCTAATCCGGCGGGCGGCCGCGGGCGGGCTGGCGGGCGGAGGGATCCCGCCCCTTACCCGCGCGATCGGCGAGTTTACCGCACACTCATTACCCCGCGCCGGGCGTGGGCGGGGGCCGGGGCCCAGGCGGTGGAGCTGGACTCGTGGTGCCCTTCTCCCAGGATGGCCCCCGGGGCACCCCTCCCCAGGGCCCGGGCGGGCGCCGCGTCTAATTGCTAATCCCCGGGCTCGGGTTCCTATTGGCTCGGGCACCTGCCGCCCCAGGCCGCTCACGTGCCCCGCAGCTTGCCCGCCCAGCGGGAGGCTTCCCGCTAGCCCCGGACCCCCGCCCGCCGAGCTATCCCGGACAACGTGGTGGGGGTTGTTTGGGAAGAGGGGAAGGCTCCGGTCACGCTGGGACGATAAGGAATCATTCCTACCTGCCAGTGCCCGTCATCCTCTTTTTTATTTTGGTGGGGGAGGGGGAAAGAAGGGCTGGAAAGATGCGGGTATGGGAAAAACCAACAGCCCCTCAACTCTATCTGGTCTGTGCTCCAGTAAGGAGGGGGTAGGGTCTAAATTGGGGTGTATCTCCCTGCAGGCTCTGGGCTGGGGTGGGGCACGGGGAGTCGCACCTGCCACCCTGGCTGGAGAGGTCTATGGTAGGGGTGGCTTACAAGGGCCAGAGCTCCCTCTCCAAGGATCAGTCTAGACTGACTGCCCCTCCCCAGACCTCAGCCAGGCATTCGCCTGGAGCTCAAGGTGACCCCGAGCCTTCCAGAGGGACACAGCTCTGACATCCTGGCGTGGGGAGGGGCCTGAATCCGGGGGAATCACCCATCAGGACACTGGCCCTTGGTGCTCTCACTGTGGACAGGCAGGGAGTTGAGCCCCCTCCCCCATCTAAGTGGGACCTCAATATGCCCTTTACGGCCTACTCTGGGGAGCAACTGCCACTTAGGCCTCTCCTGATGGCCATGAATCTCACTGTCTCCTCCATCTCAAACAGGGCTGGAATGGCCCAGCCAATGACCACTCTCCCCTTGGAAAGAGAGAGGGGCAGGAGACTTCTGATCACTGCCCTACCCCTGTCATCCATCAAAGGGGGCAGAGAAAAGACAACAGGCCAGCCCCCCATCCCCAGGCCTCTGCCCTCTTTCCTAGACCCCTAGCTGCACCCTCTCCCACAAAGAGGGAGGGCTCCCCCACTCTCTGTAGGAGAGGAGAGGAAGGAACAGTGCCCTTTGCCATATCCGTCACCTTGATTGCTCACATTTATTGAGCACCTCCTGTATGCCAGGATGGACATGCATCAATCTGCCTAATCCACACAAGGACCCCCCTGTGAATTAGGTCCTTTTATAATATTTTGGCTGATTCCCAGGTGGTGCTAGTGGCGAAAAACCCACCTGCCAGTGCAGGAGACATAAGAGACACGGGTTCGATCCCTGGGTGGGGAAGATCCCCTGGAGGAGGAAATGGCAGCCCACTCAGCCTGGAGAATCTCATGGACAGAGGAGCCTGGCGGGCTACAGTCCTCGAAGTCACACAGAGTTGGACACAACTGAAGCAACTTAGCACGCATGCACACGTGATATTTTAGAGACAGGAAATGAAGGAGTACAGGGAGGAGCTATATCCAGGCCCAGGACTAGAGTGAGGCAGAGGGTGTAGAAAGCACAGATGTAAGGGAAGTCTTTGCTCTCAGGGTCAGACCCTGCACTTGCACGACTTAAATCTTGCACCCTAGGCCCCTCCCTTGCCTCACCCTCGTTGGAGCCCTGGTCCAAACCCAGACCCCAGAGCCTGCCAACTCAACCACCCTACCACGTCCTATGCATGCCTAGGCTTCTGGCTCCCAGGGAGCCAAAGGCTGTCTGTGGCATCTTCTTTCAGTCCCCGGGAAGTGGGTAGGCCTCAGGCACTGGCACGCTGACCTTCTGGGGATCCTGCGAAGGCCTGTTTTTGCCACTGGGGGGTGTTCAACCAGCTAAACAGGACCTGGCTTCTTTGCCAGGGTGCTGGAACTCCCAGCTCCCACCTCTATGTCACAGTCACCTTCGGCCCTGCTGCAACAGCCACCTGGTTCCAAGGCAACACAGGCAGCTGCTGCCAGCGTGGATGGTGGCTTTGGCAGGTGCTGGGCAGGTATGAACAGTTCCTGGGGGAAACTGCTGCTGAGTGCACAGTATATCTTGGGTTCACGAGGCAGCCTCTCTGGACATAGCCCCCAGTAGTTATCTAGCCCAGCCTGTTAGCTTACAGAGGAAGACAGCCCAGAGAGGTTAAGTGGTTTGTTCAGGGTCACACAGCAATCCAATGGCAGAGTCTGAATCAGAATTGAATTGCATCTAGGGTGCCCACCCCTGCTTTGCTGCCACGTTCTGTGTGTCAGAGCTGGTCGCCACAGATCCAGGACAAACTGGGCCCAAATCATCACCTTCACAGAACCTCCAAAGTTCTTTCCACCCTGGGGGGACTAGAGTTTGAATCAAGTGTCTGAAGCAGGTGCCCTGCAAGGGGTAGTATGAGTATAGATGAGGTGGGGTGGGTAGGAGGCTTCTTCCAACTAGAAGTAATGACTTCTCCCAGGGGCAGCAAGAAGTGAAACAGTTTATAGAGATGGTCTTCTCTCTTATATATTAGGTTGGAGCCTGACACAGCTTAAGACCCCACCCTGTCCTAACTCATTTCCCTTCAAATGCCAGAGAAAATGGAGGAAGGAGGCACACAGGTATCTGCTCCATGTTGGGGTCCACCTGGGCACTCGGTGTTGCCCATCAACTCATTACTCTAACCCCAGGGAGCAGAGGTGACCCCATCCTCCAAAGGTGGGAACAGGCTGGGGAGAAAAATTTTCTCTCATCCAAGGTCAGGTGGCTTAGACTGAAACCTGTCCTGCCCTGTCTATCTCCAAAGCCCTGCCCTTTCCACTCTACCTTACAGGCTCCCCGGAGGCAGGAAAGGAAGTAAATGTAAAGTCGTTCAGCCGTTTGCGACTCTTTGCAAACCTATGGACTGTAGCATGTCAGGCTCCTCTAGCCATGGCATTTTCCAGGCAAGAATACTGAGTGGGTTGCCATTTCCTTCTCCAGGGGATCTTCCTGACCCAGGGATGGAACTTGGGTCTCCCACATTGCAGGCAGACTCTTTACCATCTGAGCCACCAGGGGAATCACAGGAGGACCCTTCAATGCCACTCTCATGGGAGCAGACAAGTAAATGAAGAGCTGGGTCAGCAGAATTGACTGTAGGAAGCCGGGTGCCCATCTGGGTGGTAAGGAGGGTTGGGGCCCCGGGGCTGGGCTCTGCTGGATCTGGGAACTGGGAGCCCTGCTTGGTGCTCAGTGAACCTCCAGTCTTGGTGTCAACGCCAGCCCTGAGCATTGGAGTGGGGCCCGAGGAAGAGGCCGCTTGGACAGATGGTCAGGGTCAGTATGGGTACTACCAGAGGGGGGTGCCCCTCAGCCCCACCTTCCAGGGGCTGGAGTCTGCAGGTCTGGGGCCCAGAATTACATTATTCGCATGAGAAGACACCCACCTGGAAACATCTATGCCTGGGAGGGCTGGGGCAGGCAAGGTTCCTGTTCCACAGACATGGGCGCACCTGTGAGGGACCCACAACACACAGGCTCCAGGAAGCTGGTTTGCCATCCGTGTGGGGGCGTCAGCTAGCTGGTCCTGGCCCTAGACAGGAGCCATCGCTGGCCTCCCTGGAGCAGGGCAGTCTGTGTTTAGGCACAGGAATGGGTGTGGGCAGGGGGGGGGGGGACGAGGAGAGCTGCGAGGGGACAGAGCAAACTTCTCCCCACTCCCCAGCCACAGCACCAACCCCACTGCCCCCCTGTCTAGCCAGAGAACTCAAGCTCAAGCAGAGGAAATAAACAGAGAAATAAGCATTTGACTGGTTGTGACTCAGAGCATGTTGGAGGCTGAGAACAGGGTCATGGTGCCATTGACAGCGGCAATACTTGTGGGAAGCCCTGGCATGAGTGAGGAGGTGCCCCCGCCTCAGATGCCTCTGGCAGCTGCCCCAGGCCACTCCAGGGCTGAAGAGTCAGTGCCTCTGTCCTGGAGCCCACTTGGCGCTTACCAGTGGGCCATGGCCCCCTCATGGGTCTTAGGAGGAGTGGGGGAGGCCTCTTGGAGGGGGCTAGATTGAAGCTGGAGGCTGAGAAGAGCACAGCACAGTGCGGACTGGCAGCAGCAGCGAGGGCTTGGGGATTTGAGGATGCTGGAGTATAGGATGGGGATCGTGGCTGGCTGGCGGGGGAGGGGGCACCACGTTTTGCAAGGCATGGGAAGTACACTGGATGGAAGGCAGAGCTTGTCTGGGAGTGTGGATGGCCAGAGTCAGGGAGGACGCCTAACCTGCCAACATGTCTGCCTAGGGATGTGTGCTGCAGGTGTTTCCCTAAGGGCTCCTGGGCTCGGGGTTCAGACTTTACCTGCTGCCACTGGGGTGCCACAGAAGGTGTTCTTGTGCTTTCTAGCCTGGGCACCGGCGGCATCAGTCAAGGTGGAGGATGCAGAGGAGGGAGAGAGTGAGGGGTGGGCATGGCACCAGCCCAGGTGAGAAAGGTGAGGGGGAANCTGGGCTCGGGGTTCAGACTTTACCTGCTGCCACTGGGGTGCCACAGAAGGTGTTCTTGTGCTTTCTAGCCTGGGCACCGGCGGCATCAGTCAAGGTGGAGGATGCAGAGGAGGGAGAGAGTGAGGGGTGGGCATGGCACCAGCCCAGGTGAGAAAGGTGAGGGGGAAAGGGCTGGGGTGGGGAGGGACAAAGGAGGAGAGGGGTATGAGCAAAGTCACAAGTAGGGCTGAGCTGGAGGACCTGGTGACGGATTAGACATGAAGCGTGAAGGAGAAGGTTAGAGCCAAGAGAGCCTCGAAGGTTTCCCGCCCCAGGCTGGGGGAAAAGGGGAGGGGGCCTGGGAGGACGGACTGCAGGAGAGGGCTGGCCTGGAAAGAGCAGGTCTGGGCATGTGCACGAAACAATGTGTGTGTGCCTCCTTGCCTGGAGAAATCCCTCATACCTGGCTCAGGGCAGCTTCTGCCTCTGAGACTTCATGGCTTCAATCTGCAGGTCTGGGGCCCAGAGCAGCACAAGGCAAGAGAAAGGGTTGTAAGACAGGGGAGTCCTGGCCCCTATGCATGCATGCTAAGTCACTTCAGTCATGTCCAACTCTTTGTGATCCCATGGACTGTAGCCCACCAGGCTCCTCTGTCCATGGGGATTCTCCAGGCAAGAATACTGGAGTGGGTTGCCATGCCCTTCTCCAGGGGATCATCCCCATCTAGGAATCAAACCTGTGTCTCATATCTCCTGCACTGGCAGGTGAATTCTTTACCACCAGCGCTACCTGGGAAGTCCCCTGGCCCCTGGCTGAGGCCAAAGTTGGCTGCTCCTAGGAACCAGGTCCATTAGCCATTAGTGCGTCTAGGCTGGGGGTCTGGTACCTGCATCAGTGCCAGTCCCCAGGCCCCTAAAGGAAGTTCCTTCCAGCACAGGGCAGAGGAAGCAGGAGAGCCAGAGGACCAGCCCTCTCCTGTGGGTGCCTGGGGGGCCGCCAAAGAGCAGCCCCCCCTCCCAAGCCATGGTGAGTGAGAGCAGGGTATCTCTTAGCCCTGAAGAATGAAGACCCCCTCCCAGCAACCAATGACCCCAGCTGATGGGGGATGGAGAGTGGGTCTGGATCAACCCTTTAGGTGGGAGGGGGCTGAGGAAGTGACCATGGCTCAGGGATGCTCCCCAGACCCCCTTTCAGGAGGTCCAGTTCCCCGTGGGCCCCTCCCCTCAGGAGTGCAGAGATCTGAGACCAGGAGGCCGGCAGGTGTGTGCAGCCCACAGGGGCGGGGAGGCAGGTGCCAGCTGTGTGAGCAGGTATGAATGGGAAAAGCCTGTGAGACAAGTGGTTTCTGCGTGTGGGGGCACAGAGAGGACCTGCCTGGGTGAGTGTGCCAAGGGACAGGCTTTAGACAGAGGGTGGGCACCTGGCCTGGGGAGCAGGAGGCTCCGATCCTGCTGGCCCCTGGCCCCCCCTGCAGCCTGGCTGGCTGTCCCTCCCTCAGACCCACTTTTCACTAGCTGCTGTTGCCAAGGAGCTGAATGGACGATGCGGGAGGGGCCAGGGTCAGCGCAGGGCCAGCCTGCTGGGCACATGTGCCCAGAACCTGTGGGGGCCAGCAGTAAAGGGGCCCCAAATGACAAGAAGGATCCTGTGCCCTTCAGCAGCCCCTCACACGGGCCTGAGGGTTAATGCCAGGGGCAGGCTCTGCTCCAGGGCAGCCCTGCGGCACTGGTGCCCACACGCCAGCACCCTGGGCAATCTTGCTCGAGGCCCCAACAGGTGCCCCACAGCCCTAGGATGCAGTTCCTGGACTCTATGTCTTCCTGAGGGATCCATGCAGCACCCCCAGGGGCTGCGGCACCCGGGCTCACCAGTACCCATCACCCTCTCGTCTACACATGCTCACCTGTGCCACTGCTCACAACCGTCACACACGTGCAGCAGGACTGCCGCCACACATGCTCATCTGGCCACACGCATACCCGGGCTGCACACATCGCCAGCCCCTGTCATCGCCAGGGCACACATGCCAGTCCAGAGCCCTCACACGTGCTCACGGGGGTGACATGCAGATATGACCACGCAACCTTCCCGCATGCATCTGACTCAGTAAACAAGCCCTGGGCCACTACCGCGTATCTAGCAACACCTCCCCTGTGCGCGGGGCATGAACACCCTCCAGCTCACCACGGTCAGTGGCTCAGCCCGTGCCCCCTAAGCGATGCACACATACTCCTAACATGCATGTGTGTGCAACAGGAACACAGACCCAGTGGCAGTGCAATTTCCCAGATGCTGAGGGGAGATCATGGGCAGAGGGGTTTGTTAAAGTGAGGATTCAGTGGGGGAATGCTGCGGGGATGGAAAAGGAGAGTGGATGGGGTGAGGGAGGGAAGACTGAAGGGGGCAGGGTGAGGAGGGTGGCTAGCCAGTGGATACAGGATGGACTATGCAGAGACCCTTGAAGGAAACGGACATCGGCCTCAATCATCAGGCTGCTTTCTGAGCTTTCACTCATTCCTCTCCAGTCAGTCTGGCTTCCTTTCTCAGGAACCCCAGTGCTCCCTTTTGACACCCCTGGGATTAACAATGGCCTGGCCAGGCTCATCGGCAGCCCCCAAGGTCTCAGGGCTGCAAGAATCAAGAATTGCTAGGGCAAGCTCCATGCCCCCCTGATCACACAAATGACCCCCTCCGGTCCACCTAGGTGCTCAGCTCTGCCAAGTACAGGGGGGTGGGCAGCCATCAGGAGGCCCCAACAACTCAACCTAGGTGGAAGGAAGCTCGGGGAGAGCAGACAAAGGATGCAGGGGAACTCCTCCCACCCCCAGGAGTGGGCTGAGGGCTGAGTTATGGGGCAGGTGAGGGTGGCCAAAGGGACACGAGGGGAGGGAGAAGGGTTGTGCAGAGAAACAGAGTGGGGAGAGCGGTAGAGCCTCCACGCACACAACTCTGGCCCCTATGCACCAGGAAGGCCAGGAGCCACAGTGCTGGCCCCGGGGCCCTGGTGCTTCCACTGTGCAGGACTGCAAGGGCTCGGGGGCTGGTGTATGCGCCTCCACGCCTGAGTGTGCGCGTGTGCGAGAGTGTGTGGCAGGGACAGAGGAGGACACTGTGTTCCGGACGTGGGCAGCGGCCAGGTGCCAAGCTGGGAATTGTGAGTAGCTGTTTGGGGCAGATGCTGCCGGGAAACGGTATCTTAAACCCCGTCCTCAATTTCCTGGGCACTTGGGATGTGGTCAAAACCCTCTCACCGGCTAACCGGCCAAGCCAGACTCCCCGGGGCTTTGATCTAACCCCCAACCCTGCGCTGGGGCCAGGCAACCAGCAAACTTCCCCCGCCTAGAGGCGTGGGGCGTTTACACTCGCCAGCCCCACGCGCTGACAGCTGCTCCTGGACTTGGCAGAACCCAGGCTTCCGGGGAAGCGCGCGGGGAAGCTGCGCAGCAGCGACAGGCGGCCCCCGCGTCCCGCCTCGCAAAGTTTGGCCTCGGGGGGCTCCCAACCCGGTCTGGCAGCGCGGGTCAGGGACCCCTAGAGCAGCGAGCATTCGCGCGCACGGTTCCCCGCAAGCCTTCCCAGAGCGCGCGCGTGACTCACCCGAACCGCGAAGCCAGGCGGCGAGGACTATGCCCAGGAGCGCTGGCCACAGGCCGGACCGGACGGCCATGGCCGCGGGCAGGCGGGGGGGCCGGGCGCGGGGCCCCGCGGACAGGAGGGCGCCTTTCAGCGCCTCAGCCCAGAGCCCCGGCCCCGGGCACCCCCGGGGCCCATGCCAGCGGACTGCGCTGCCTCCGGGCGGCCGGCTGCGGGGCGCACGCGGCGCGTGCCTCCCCTGGGCACCGGGAGCGCAGCAATGCAGCCGGGGCGGAGCGCAGCGCCAGCCGCGCCGCGCACAGAGCCAGCCGCCGCGCGGAGCCCGCAGCCGGGGAGCGGGCCGGCGGGCGCCGCAAAACCTGGACTGGAGTAACGGAGCTGGGCGGCGTCAGGGAGGGGCGGGGGAAGGAAGGAGGGGCCCAGCAGCCCCGCGCTGCGAGAACGGGCCACCCCCAGCTCTGGGGATCCCTCTCGGCGTTGCCCGAGGCTCCCCCAGGGAGGGGCTGGGGTGGTGGGCGGGAGGCCTCCCACCTCCCTGCGCGATCTCCAGGGACCGGCCAAAAGTCTGAAACCCGGAGTGGATCGATTCTCCGGATCCGGGTTCTCCCGGGCCCGCCAGCCAGCGCACAGGTGGCCCGGGAGGGGCCCAGGGCTGCAGCGATCCCGGCGCGGCGCCAGGCTGCAGACAGCGGCCAGGGACAGCGATGTCCGGCGGCGGTTCCGCACAGCCCTCTCCCGCACCCCACCCTACTCCGCACCTCCCGGCCGTGCTCCGAGGCTTTCAGCGTGTTGCTGTACGCCACCCAGCCCGCGGCTCGGATAGAGGACTGCGGGAAGCTCCTGGGCCCTGGTCCGCGCATAGAGGTACGCGGGTAGGACAGACTAGGGGCCACCCGCAGTCCCAGCCATAGAACCAAGTGGGCCTCAGAGTGATCCTAGGTTTCTCTAACCCCACGGCACCGTTTACCTAAAGAAAACAACGCTAGAACGCAGCGCAATCAACAAGACGTTCAGTGTTTGCGCCCGGAGCGCGCACCTCGCAGGAGACGTGGGCGTGAAGGAACCACTGGGTTTTGGGAGCTAGAGAGTTCTGGGGGTAGAGTCTAGGGGCCTCCGTCTTCTAGCTCTGTGACCTTGGGCAAGTCACGGTGTCTCCCGGAGCCTCCAGCAACGACCGCTGCTGGAGCCTCCTGTTCCCCACCCCCATACCCTAATCGGGTTTAAATAAACAGAGGGTTGCCTTGAAGGAGAAAGGAAATGACGGACGCGCACCATGTGTGCAAGGAGAGTGTAGAAAAAGAAGATCCTACCCTGTGTCGGGGAGGAGAATGAGAAGGGTAAGGGCAGGGTTGCAAACTGAAATGCCTATAGTCGATGGCATTCTAAAAGGCCAGTCAATGATATATAATCAATTGATGCTGCACGCTGGGCGACATAAGAATGGTCTTCGCTTCCACAAAGAGATAGAGCTCTCCTATATTTCTTGAAACACGAGGCCCTCTCTCGGTCTGTCTTTTGTTTCCCACTTTTGAGAGAGAAGGGTTGTGAGAAATGTTTTGCTTTCCTCTTAACTCTGCTGTGAAAAACACCAGACAGTGTCCAGTTAGGTATCTATAGATGCTGGGCTTCAGTGCCAAGGAGGGACTGGGCACAGGGTCCCATCTCCAGGCGCAGCTGGTTCTTTTCCAGGTGCCAGGTTGAGAGGGTGGGGCCCAATGGGGCCACATCTTCCAAATTTTCAGTAGAAGCCATTGTATATGAAGTTCTTTTTAATTTAAAAATTTTAACTAAAAATTAAAAAAAATTAATTTTATGTAAGCCCAGATGAAAATGTCCACAAATATCCACCAGCTCTGGATTTTGAACTCTGCTTTGGAGTTTGCTTGTGCATAGACTGTGTTGGGGGGGCCTGATCTACCCAACAGGACTGTGTGTGTGAGTTGTGGGGAGCAGTGTGCCCAGGCTGCTCCGTCTGACACTATACCTCATCCCGCTTTCAGGAAAGAAATGAATGAGGGAGGTGAAACAACAGGAGAACCTTCATTTTCAGCCCCCATTGTGGGAAGATGATTAGGGACTAGGATTTGGGTACTGGAGGGAAGTAGTTGAGGATGAAAGACTGGGATTGGGGCTAGGGTATAAGATGATGTCCTAATGGTGTGTGCTAGACTGTGTTATGTCTATTACATTTGCTTTGATCCTGACAAGGAATCCTATTAAATGAACATTATTATACTTATTTTATGGATGAGGTCATTGAGGCTTGGGGGAGGAAAGAACCCTAAGACCAGGGCCAATCTTATTAAATGATCATGACGTTAGCTGAGGTGACTCTCTGCAAGGTTTGATTTCAATGTCCATGCTGCTTAAATTTCATCCTGCAGTTTTTGCTTTGGGATGAGAACTTGGGCATGAGGTTTGGGGTACAGGAAAGAAAGGGTCTCTTTCTCTATTCGGGTGAGTTGCTCTGGTCATTTCTCTGGCCCCCTCTCTTCAGCTGGAAGAAGATGGTGTGTGTAGCAGTCATGATAGACTAAGTTGTGTTGTAGCAACTGCCCCCAAGTCTCTGTGGCTTAAGTCAACAAAGATTTATTTCTAATGGGTCCACTTCTCCAGATCTTCTTCACTCAAGGTCTCAGGCTGACAAAGCAGCCACTCCTCTATGAGGGAGAGGAAATGAGAGCTCTGGAGGTACACCCTCCCCCCAATCAGTAACTCAGCCTAGAAGGGACATCACTTCCATTCCCAATTCAATGGCCAGAACTATGGCCCCACGCAAGAGGATAAGAAAGTGCATACCTACTACATGCCTGGAAGGCAGCTACTGAAATATATGCCCAGCAGCAGCTGCAATGGCCACAGCCTCCAGCCCCAGCATGACTCTCCCCTTGCCTACTCTGCAGCTCTGTGTGGGCCCTGGCCATGGTGGCCTCCCTTCTGTTTCTCCAGCATCCAGGCTCATACCACCTCCATCCCTTCCTGTTTGCTTTCCTGCGCCCAGATCTTCACATGCTTGACTCCTTTTAGTCACTCAGGTCAGCTGTCCTCTTCCAAGTGGTACTCAGGGCCATGTCAGGAAAAGGAGTAGGAATTCCCTTGTGGAGATGGGCAAGTAGACATCTCACCTGAATTCTATGTAAGAACCCAGGTTGGAGGGCTGCCAGGAAGGGCTCATCTCAGACTCAAAACTTGATGGCCAGATAAGAGGGCACCTGATACCTCCAACCTGATTTACTCTTGAGCATCAGACTCCAAGGGAAGGAGAAGCTAGATCCTCCCTGGGAGGGGGGCCCTCCTGCAAGTGTCTGTAGCCCCTTGCAATACCCCACTGACAGGACAACTGCTCTGGACAGAAATGTCTCTTCTCAAGGGAGCAGGAATCTGTCCCTCATCGGGTTCATCTTGTGGGGCCACGTCAAGCATGTCTGCCACTTCTTTCCTTCAGAAGACTTACTTCTTTGACTTTGGAACACAAAGTCTGGGTCAGCCCTGAATTCTCTCTCTCCAGTTCTGCTGTTACAGGCACCCTTAACACATTGCCCCCTGGCCCCCGCCCTGCCTGCCCCTTGCAGGAGTTCTCCAGTGGGAACATTTCTCTGAAGCCATCTCCTGAAGTGAGATGGCATATCTCCTGCCCATATGGCCTTGTGCATGCATGAGTAGGGTCCCAGTCAGCTTTGATCAGTGACATCGTACTGTTAATGCCCACCAGACTGAGGGATCTCAGAGTTCATGGCGAGGCCATTGCTGACTTGAAGATGTGCCAGAAGCTCCTGTGATGGGGATTAAAATGCAAATCTCCAATCCCTGCTCCTTCTCCATTCTGATTTAGGGGAGATGTCTAGGAATCCACACTTTTACCAAGCCCCTACCATCCCCTATCGGTTATTTTTTTTCTTACTGGTGCCAGTGATCTGAAAACCTCTCTTTGAGGAACAGTGCCCTAGGTCTTTGCCATGGGTGCTGCCAACAACAGGGTGTTACCCATCTACCCTGGGTTGCTGGTTTTCTGAATTTAAATTCAGAAACTTCAATTCATCCCAGTCCTATTCCACTGTATTACATCTAATCCCTCTCTCCCACATGGAGCCCTCTCAGGATATGGAGGATGTAGGGGAGGGGGCTTGCTGTTTTCTTCAGCTTCCTGTCATTCCCAGATGAGTCTGGGAAGTTGTATATGCTTTCAATCAAGTTGTTACTAAACAGGTGGCTCAGAGCAGGACCAAGGACAGCTCAGTGGCTCTCTATATGCTACCTACAAGTTGCAGTGGGACAATAAGTCAGCTTCTCTTTCATCCACTTGGGAAACTTCTGATCCCTCCATCCTTTAGCTCACATATAACTGCCACATCCACAGAATAAATGGAAATACCCTGCATAGCCAAAGATTCATGAGCCTCCTTCTTTGCTCTGATCTACTAGGCCAATAACCCAATCAAACAGGAAATTAGTTTGGCAGGAAGGACTTGTTCTTGGTGGCCCTAGATTGGCTCTTGATGGTCCCTTCCATGATTCCAGCATTCATATCTGCCCACTGCTCAGCATTTAGTTTCTGTCTTCTGGAAGCAGTATCATCCACTCTTTCCTTTGAGGGAGCATGCCTCCCCACCATCAGTGCATGAGATTCATGTGGGGCTACCCCACCCCAGTTCCAGAGGATGGCACATATTCCAGGATGCACAGCATCCACTATTCCCTAAACTGTGTGATTCATTCAAGGATGAACATGTGACCACAGTCAAACCATTAAGGCTCGTTTCTAGGACTTTTGTTGGGACTAAGGAGAGAAAGAATTTCTTCTCTTGCTGGACTTGAAGAAGGAAAGAGGTGATCTTAGGGCTTCCATCCTGTGAGGAGCACATGCCTGAGACTAAAGCTTGGGCAAAGAAGAGCAGAGCCTGGAGAAGAGAGAAGGGCTGAATCCTGGTTCCTCATTCAAATCCCCTGGATCCAGCTTCTCCTGAAGCTACCAGATACACACTTGTTTTTCAGGGTTTGTTGTTGTTGTTGTTGTTGTTGCTAAAGCCCATTTGGGTTTCTATCATTTTTTTTTAATGTGAAAGAATGACACAGAATCATCCTTTATAAAAATCTGTTCTAGAACCTTGCCTAGGATAGGGAAAGTATTTATTAGAGCCTAGTGTTTGCATGGCTCAGTGTTACCCATTGGGGGAAACTGCAGCCTGTGGGAGAAGACATAGCATTAGGCTGTAGAGAGAGCCTGTCTCTTATACACATCTGATTCATGAGCCTCCTTCTTTGCTCTGATCTACTAGGCCAATAACCCAATCAAACAGGAAATTAGTTTGGCAGGAAGGACTTGTTCTTGGTGGCCCTAGATTGGCTCTTGATGGTCCCTGCCATGATTCCAGCATTCATATCTGCCCACTGCTCAGCATTTAGTTTCTGTCTTCTGGAAGCAGTATCATCCACTCTTTCCTTTGAGGGAGCATGCCTCCCCACCATCAGTGCATGAGATTCATGTGGGGCTACCCCACCCCAGTTCCAGAGGATGGCACATATTCCAGGATGCACAGCATCCACTATTCCCTAAACTGTGTGATTCATTCAAGGATGAACATGTGACCACAGTCAAACCATTAAGGCTCGTTTCTAGGACTTTTGTTGGGACTAAGGAGAGAAAGAATTTCTTCTCTTGCTGGACTTGAAGAAGGAAAGAGGTGATCTTAGGGCTTCCATCCTGTGAGGAGCACATGCCTGAGACTAAAGCTTGGGCAAAGAAGAGCAGAGCCTGGAGAAGAGAGAAGGGCTGAATCCTGGTTCCTCATTCAAATCCCCTGGATCCAGCTTCTCCTGAAGCTACCAGATACACACTTGTTTTTCAGGGTTTGTTGTTGTTGTTGTTGTTGTTGCTAAAGCCCATTTGGGTTTCTATCATTTTTTTTTAATGTGAAAGAATGACACAGAATCATCCTTTATAAAAATCTGTTCTAGAACCTTGCCTAGGATAGGGAAAGTATTTATTAGAGCCTAGTGTTTGCATGGCTCAGTGTTACCCATTGGGGGAAACTGCAGCCTGTGGGAGAAGACATAGCATTAGGCTGTAGAGAGAGCCTGTCTCTTATACACATCTGATTCATGAGCCTCCTTCTTTGCTCTGATCTACTAGGCCAATAACCCAATCAAACAGGAAATTAGTTTGGCAGGAAGGACTTGTTCTTGGTGGCCCTAGATTGGCTCTTGATGGTCCCTGCCATGATTCCAGCATTCATATCTGCCCACTGCTCAGCATTTAGTTTCTGTCTTCTGGAAGCAGTATCATCCACTCTTTCCTTTGAGGGAGCATGCCTCCCCACCATCAGTGCATGAGATTCATGTGGGGCTACCCCACCCCAGTTCCAGAGGATGGCACATATTCCAGGATGCACAGCATCCACTATTCCCTAAACTGTGTGATTCATTCAAGGATGAACATGTGACCACAGTCAAACCATTAAGGCTCGTTTCTAGGACTTTTGTTGGGACTAAGGAGAGAAAGAATTTCTTCTCTTGCTGGACTTGAAGAAGGAAAGAGGTGATCTTAGGGCTTCCATCCTGTGAGGAGCACATGCCTGAGACTAAAGCTTGGGCAAAGAAGAGCAGAGCCTGGAGAAGAGAGAAGGGCTGAATCCTGGTTCCTCATTCAAATCCCCTGGATCCAGCTGCTCCTGAAGCTACCAGATACACACTTGTTTTTCAGGGTTTGTTGTTGTTGTTGTTGTTGTTGCTAAAGCCCATTTGGGTTTCTATCATTTTTTTTTAATGTGAAAGAATGACACAGAATCATCCTTTATAAAAATCTGTTCTAGAACCTTGCCTAGGATAGGGAAAGTATTTATTAGAGCCTAGTGTTTGCATGGCTCAGTGTTACCCATTGGGGGAAACTGCAGCCTGTGGGAGAAGACATAGCATTAGGCTGTAGAGAGAGCTTGGCTATAAGACAAATGAATGTGTAGGGGTTCAGAGGCTAGAGAGACTAGAAACAAACCTCTTCACAGGAACCCCAGCAATAACTGGACCAGTCCCTTCTGCACATAGAATCCCAACATCCACCCATTCCCTGATCCCAAAACACACACACACACACACACACACACACACACACACACACACAGCATACCCTTTTAGAGTGTTTCAGTTTATATCTGCTCAAGTAAACCAATTCATCCCTGCACTTTCCTGCTCATTGGTACAGAGCACTGTGCAATTTAACAAAAGTATCTTCCTGGTTCTTCACTAAGCAGATTTTCTTTTAGAATTCTGTCTTAATTCTTTCAGGTCATTATGACATCATTATCCTTGGTGTCTCAGATAGTAAAGAATCTGCCTGCAATGCAGGAGACCTGGGTTTGATCCCTAGTTTGGGAAGATCCCCTGGAGGAGGGCATGGCAACCCACCCCAGTATTCTTGCCTGGAGAATCCCATGGACAGAGGAGCCTGGTTTGCTACAGTCCGTAGGGTTGCGCAGTCAGACATGACTGAAGTGACTTAGCACAGCACAGCATATAACAAAACACCATATAATATCCACTCAAACTCTGCTTATAACACAAATGGACTTTCCACACGCTACCCACACAGATGCACACAATCAATAATATAATCAATCAATACTGAATCAATATTGGGAACGATTAATAAAAAACACATATTATCTCTGTGTATTTACATATGTAAAAATATTGCCAGATATCTCTACTTCTTTCATGCACAGACTATTTTTTGTGTCCATGCTCCATGCAGTCCCAAGCTACTGAGAATTTTGTGCCTGGTTCCCTCCTATGCCTCTGCTCAAGAAGTGAGGCATTCTCACCACGGAGTCTTCAGGACCAAGGCCAGCGCCTGACATTTCTTGAGACACTGTTTGCCCAGCACAGGACTAAGCTCCTTACCTGGTTAATCTCTATGGATTCTCACAGCCCCTTAGGACACAGATGGTGTTATAACCCCCAGTGTGGACACAAAAACTAAGGCACAGAGAAGGGATATACTTGCCTAAAGCCACTCAGCTTGTAAAGGATGGGGCAACGATTTAAACTCAGACTCTGCTCCAAAAATGTTTGTTGAGTGATTGAAAGAATGTTCAGTCTAACAAATGGTTTTATTAGAGACTCATGCTCCTATGATATATGTGCTACCACACGCACACACACAATCAGAAACACACAACCAGAGATAACCTTTCCCGCTCCACGAACTCTGTGGCATCTGCGACTCAGACGTTTCCCTGGCTACACGGCCCCCATCTCTAATATTCCCCACTGGGTGCTCTCAGGCAGGTTTGAAGGTGAGGTGTGCCCTGCTGAGGGGCCAGGGTGAAAAGGAGGGGGTGGGGGAGTTGTCAGGAAGGGGCAGGGGGAGCTGAGGAGGAGGAGGAGGACAGGATTGGACCACGTGGAAACCTGGCACCATGCCCTCTGCAGATGACCTGATGAGCATTTTGCAGAGTTGATTTCATTAGCGTCTCTGGGAGATGAACAATTAGCAAGATGCTCTGATGCCTTTAAAAGCTTAAGAGAGGGAGAAGGATGCCTTTCTGGCTTCCCCATCTGACCGCAGTGTCCCTCCCTCCCTGTACTTTTGCTGTGGCTCCCTCCATCGCCATCTCCCATCCACTCTCACTCCACCTTCCCCTCTCCTGCCATCACGGAATCACTTATACCCCCACCACCCCTCCCTGCGCCTCAGCCTCCATGATGGCCCCTCCTTCCCTCTTCTAGGCTCCCATCTGCCCCTTGGCAGCCCCATGTTGGACCACTGCCCACAGAGCATCAATTGGTCCCCTGTGTTCTGATCACTCAGACACCCAGGGCTGATGCTTGGCACTGGTCCAGTCTTGCAAAGAGCTTTCCTTTGGCACCCACAAAAGGCAGGGTCAGGTAGAAAGTCTCTCTCTTTTTTTTTTTTTCCTTCTGATTTTGGTACCAGGTCTTTGGCAATCCCCAGAGGAGGTTACATCCCTGACGACTTGGAGCTCCCGTTGCAATCCAGGAGCTGGTGAGTGTGCAGAGCTGGAGTAACTTTCTGCCTCCTCCTCGGGAATGGGAGGAGGTTGGGAGTCCCTGGAGAGAGACCCAGCTCAGTGTGGCTCTAGGGCACAGATGGAAAAGGGGGCTCCAGACACTTGNGACTTGGAGCTCCCGTTGCAATCCAGGAGCTGGTGAGTGTGCAGAGCTGGAGTAACTTTCTGCCTCCTCCTCGGGAATGGGAGGAGGTTGGGAGTCCCTGGAGAGAGACCCAGCTCAGTGTGGCTCTAGGGCACAGATGGAAAAGGGGGCTCCAGACACTTGGGTTAGTGTTTGTTTCAGCCTCCAATTACACACTTCTTGTGTTGGGATCACACTCATTGTGACTTCTCCAAGTCCTGCTCAGTTGGAGGGGTACTGGTCCAGTGACCAGACTCCCTTGAGTCTCTTTGAAGTTCCTTGGGCAGCTTTGCCATAGTGAGGCCCTGCCAGCCAGGGCCCAGCCTTTGTGAGTTGAGATCCCAAGCTCTCTTGGACTAGGTGGGGGCTCCAGACAGACCCTGTCCTCTCAGCTCAGGTGGTCTCTGATAGCTCTATTTCCCTTCCACCTCAGAGCCCGCCCTTGGTCAGGGCATCGGGGAGGCACACTGGGAGCTTGCTAAAACCCAGATTTCTGGACTCCCTCCCAGGCTTACTGTGCGTTCTCAGTGGGGGGAGGGGCCAGGGATCTGCATTTTAAGAGATTTCCATCTGGGCCCACTAGACTGAGAGCCGTGGCACAGGATGTGAGGGGTTGTAGGCTGCTGGAGCCAGAAACTTTCTCTACGTCATGAATTCTCATCGGGGCAGTATCACTCCAGGGGTGATACGCGAAGAATTGTTTTTTTGGGGGTGGAGATGGGTGAAAAAATCTGACTCTTTCTCTATATAAAGCACAGTACACCAACAGATAGACAGGGTATTGTGGTATTACAATTTCACAGAGGGGGTGATTAGGAAAAAAAAATGTGGAGGCTCCTTATGGGGGTGAGAGTGAAAAATAGGTTGAGGAACACTGTTTACTACTGAAAGGTCCTAAAAAGCATGAGAGCGTGACACAAAACTTACCCTCCATATGGGGACACAAGCATACACACATCCGGTTGCACATACACACAGACACTCAGATTTGCACACGTCAGCACACTCTGCACAGAACGCATCCAGAGGCTTCTGCTCACACATATGCAGACACACATGCTCCCATCCTCACCCTCCCACACAGGCACCAGGAGGCTCCAATAACACTGCATTAGTGAAGAGGGGACTAGGCTAGGATTTTAATAAGCCCTTAGATAAATAAATATATAAACCCCCTTTACCGGGGCCTCTGTGCTTCTTAGCAATGTGACATCCTTGGCCTCACGCTTCTGGAGAGCAGAGTTGTCTCCATGTGTGTGGGCGTGTTTCTGAGGTGCTGTGTGTTCTGCGCATGGCTGTGAAGGAGCTTGCCTGTGACTGACTGGGTGTTGTGTACAGGTGTTTATGAGGTGTGTGCTGGGACAGAGTGTTGTGAGCAACAGGTCAGAAAGGAGTGTGTGTGTGTGTGTGTACACTTGGGGATGACTGGGGTTCTTAGCTAGACACTGGCCAATTTTCATGGAGCCTGGGCTCCAAATTCTCTCTCTTCATCATTGTTTTGCTTACTTTTGTCAACACATAGTACGTGCTCCATAACTATGTGCTGAATAAGTGAGTGACTAAATGAATGTAATTACAAAGCATCTTGTTCTCTGAATTAAACTTCATAAGTTGCCCCATGTCCTCGGTCTCACCATGCCCATTTTACAGATGAGAAAACTGAGGCTGGGGCATTGACGGCAGCATGCTGCACAAATCACCATTAAATAAGTGGTAGTTTGTTACAAGTCTTCCGCTTCCCAGGCTTTACTCAGGACCCACTGCTACCCTACAGGCCCTAGGGAGATCCAAGTAGGGTGGCCCAGAATCACTTCCAAAAGGGCTGCTGAAGAGGTGGGCGTGTTGGAACCCAACATCTTCCTGAGAGGTTCCTGACAACCCCTCTCCACTTTTCCTCTGTTCCTCCCTGGTACCACCAGACCCCTGGCCCTCACAGCCTGTGGTCTCAGTCCCTCGAGGGCCAGCTGAAACTAAGCAGAGCAGATGGGCGATGCTCACCCAGCGAGGCAATTCTGACTCAGTCCCTCGGGGGTTGGTACATACTGTGTGCCAAGGTTAATTAAACTGGTAATTAGAAGGAGAGATGCTTAATCTATCTGGTTAATAAAATAACCCCCTTGCACAAGCACGTGCACACAGTTGGTTGGCTGGGTGGATGCAGAGAAGCTGCAGCCCTGGTGTTATGGGATCGGTAGAGTGAAATGCTCTCTGCTCCCTTGGGCACTGCCCTCCCACCCTCTCTGCTCCCTGAGTCCTAGAACCAGTTCCTGGGTCTGCCTCTGTCACCTTAGGGTGGGATCTTGGAGGGAGCTGTAAGGAAGGTCAGGTGTAGGGAGGCAGCCAGGGTACCCTGTCCTGGGGATGTCCCAAGGTGGAAAGGCAGCGCTCACAGGGTTTGCCAGCCACCAGCCCAGCCTGCCGTGGGTTGGGGGGAGGCTCCAGTGCCAACTAGGACCCTCATGCCTTCCTGTGACTCTTCATGACTTCCTTCCAGGGCTAAGTCTGACCATTCTATTCTAAATAACATCCTTGGTGAATATCTTTAACAATTAAATTGTAATATCATGTATAAAACATGAATACCTTATTTTTCTTAAAAAAAAAAAAAAAAAGACTACAAATGCCATCCCTCCTCCCAAATCTCAGGGTTTGCCAGGGAAGGGACCACTGATGAAAGTCTGGTGGGTCACCTTCAGGGCCTTTCTCTGCTTGTACGCAGGTATAACATGTTGAGGTAAGGAGGTGAAGTTTTGCTTGATGTTAGATTTTTTTTTGGTAACATAGTATCTTACTGTATCTCTCATTCTGCTCTGTGTGTTTTCCCCATTCAATGTGCAGAACTGATGTTTTCTTCAATGAGATTTCACAGATGGAAGTTTCCAGGTGGGAAGAGGAGTCTTCCTCGCCCTCAGGACCTCATGCTGAGAATGGCCTGGGGCGTGCATCAGGGCATTCTCTGACTATGGACTCTCAGCCCAGTGGGTCCAGCCCTGCGCTCCCCAGGCTCCTAGCCCAATCCCATCTGCCTGAGTGCTCCCCCGGACCCTGTTACTCTTCAGTGATTTGAGTGAGTTGAGGTCACAGCAGTGCCCCCTCCCTCCTCCAGCCTCTGTTGCTGAGACACCGGGGCTGCTCACACCAGGCTGTGTGTGTGTGTGTGGCTGCCATGGCCCCATTGTGGCTGCCACCCCCATCAACCTCACAGGCCCCCTAGCTCAGGCAGGGGGTTCTCAAAGCAGCCGGCTGCCTCCTGCTTCCCAACTCCGAGAACTGCCCTGGGGGACTGAGTGATGCCCTCCCTGGGGTTTTCCTTGAGGACAAAAGAGCTCAGCTCACCTGTATGTATGGCTTGCCAGGGAAAGGAGCTGCTGAGCTCTCTGCCAGCTCCTGGCAACTGTGACAGGCAGGCCCAACTGATCGGCAGAAGGCAGCAGGCAACGGGGGAAGTGGGTCCCTGCGGTGTACTTACTGCAGGGTAAGGGGCTTTATTAACCTCCTAGTGATCGGTTTAATCGTTGTTGAAGTCAGGTGAATTCAGCAACTGGAGCAGGTGGCCGTGAGGCTGTAGTGCCTGAGCTGATGTGAAAGCGGGGGGGTCTGAAGGGGCTTTAGCTACCAGAGCCCCAAGTCAGCTTCTAATCTAAAGGGGTTAACAGGACACTTTTTAAAGGGCAAGAAACAGGTTAGAAAGTGAAGGTAGGGCTAGACAGGGCATGGGCTCCGTCTACCCATTCATCTACCATCCACCCACCCATCTACTCATCCACCCACCCATCCACTCTGTGATCTACCCATCCACTCATCTACCAACCTACCATCCATCCACTTATCCACAAACTCATCTGCTCACCCATCTGTCCAGCTACCTACTTACCCTTTCCTCACTGACCTATCCACCCATCCACTCATCTACCCACAAGCCCATCCACCCACCCATCCACAAACCCACCCATCCATCTACTCATCTACTCACTCATCTTCCTACCTGCCCATCCACCATCCACGAACCGTCTCTCCAACCGTGAATCATTCATTTAGCAAGCATTTTTTGACCCCTAACTTTACGCCAAGCCCTGTGCTGCGTATGGATCTTGTTTTCTTGGATCTCATTATTCCAGAGGGGCTGTCAGACAGGACAGAGACTGGCAATAAATAAAGCAACAAGATGGTGAAAAATATAAAGTGGTAAAGTGAGAGAGAGTGGAAGGGAGAAGGCATGGAAGCAAGGAAACTCTGAAAAGTGATGTTTCAGCTGAGACCTGAGTGAGGAGGAAGTGACAGCTGCTTGAGGATCCGGGGGAAGAGTGTTTCCAGCAGAGGGAACAGCAAGCACAAAACGACTGAGAAGGAAATTAACTTGGTGTACTTGTGCCACCACAGGAAAAGTGGTGTGGCTGGGGCACAAGGGGCTGGCAGAAGGGGATACAGGGGGTTGGGTCTGAGAGGTGGCAGGGACCCAGATCCCAAGCACACTCGAGGGGGAAGGAAGAGGAACTGGACTCGTCCAAGAACAAAGGGAAGCCGGTGGAGAGTTCAGAAGGAGGAGTGATGTGATGTGATCTGCTTCTGAAGATCATTCTTCTTGATGCCTTAGAGTGATGACTATGAAACAAGGCGGGGAGGAGGGTGGTGGCCAGTGATTCCTAAGTCCCTTCCCATTTCAAAATCCTGCAGTTCCTCACTTCTCTTCAATTCTAAAACAACGTGAAAGATGATCTCTAACACCTGAAGGGTGTTTTCACCATTTACAGTTCACATGTGTGGAACGATTCTGTGTAACTCTCACAGTAGCTCCGTTCAGTATCAAGGAAGTGACCTCCTCTGAGTGCCTGCAGGGCAGCCCCACATTGGAGCCTCCCAACCTGAAGCCCTAAAGAGCGCTGCTCTACAATGCCTGCTGGAAGCGTGGGAATGCTGCTGTTTGTCTTTCTGCGAACATCTGTTATTTATGGCTGGGCCCCTAGACACCCTCTTCTGGTAGCAGCAGTACCTTGTCCGTTTGGAGAACCTCCTCCACCACCCCTCACAGTCTTTGTGGTTCAGGTAGAGCCACTACCTCTCCCTGGCTTCAGGAGTGATCAATCAGAGATCCCAGTATCCTGGCTTCCCATTACCCCTGTGGTTGGTTCAGGTTAGGCTCCCAGTTTGTGCCAGTGAGAATCAATCCTGGGACTTAAACCAGGACTTAAGCTTAATGAGAGATGTTTCCTTTCAGATGGGGCTGTTCATCTGTCAGCATATCGGACATGAGTGGGTGATGGCCATTTATTGGCAAGATCCTGCCAAGGAGACAAGGAGACAAGGAGAGAGACTTGTCCAGAGACAAGGAGAGAGACTCATTCTGTTAAAGTGCCCTGATCCAGCCATACCTGAAGGCAACATCCTCTTCCTAACTTTTCAATTACAACAACCCATGAATTCCCTTTTGTGCTTGAGCAACTTTGAGATATGATTCCTGACCCTGAAGCCAAATGGGTCCTCACCAATGCACATTTGCACAACCCTTGAAGATTTATAAAAACACAGTCACACGCAGAGCTGGGTTCATTCTTATAGCGGCTCTGGGAGGTAGGCATTATTATCTCCACTCCACAGAGGAGGCCAGCTCGGCCAAAAGTCAAGATGTGTTGCCAGGTGCAGGGCTGGGGCTCAGACCCAAGACTTTAGTTATTCTCATCTTGGAGGACAAGTGCAGTCTCTGTACAGCTCTCCTCCAGGCATCCCTGTTTGATCACGAGTAAGCCCTCTGTTCACCCTTTGCCTACCCAGTAGCAGGCCCCACTTTCCTGGCTTCTCTTTCCTGGTCACTGTCCCCACCAGCCTGCAATCCTTGTAAGCCTGGTGCCTGTGGCTCGCCTCCACTGACATTTTAAGCAGGCAAAGCCCTTTTAGGAACGTGAGTGGCTCTAGGGAGACAGACAAGGCCTCTAAGACCTTTCTCCAACCTGCTGGGAAGCCACAAGCCACAGAGGAGAAGTGGGATGTAGAGTCCCAGTGCTACTCTGCTCATAAGCAGTGTGACTTTACACACGTGATTTAAGCTCTCAACTGCCTTGTCTGTGAGTGGACCTGGTAATACACCAGTTTCAGGTGATAAACAGTCACGCCCATTTCTTCAGCTGCATTCCCCTCTGCCCTGTGCAGTTTCCTGGATGTGGACTCCCCTTTCTGGGGACACTTGGTCTCCTCCTCCAGGATCCACTCCTTCACTGAGGGCCTACTTATTTATTCAATGCCTATTGCATTCCAGGCTCTGCTCCCAAAGGCGGGAAACAGCAGGGAACAAGACAAGAGCTTGCATTTCATAGAACAGGGACTGATTACAACCACGTAAAGGAAATAGCTTCATATAGGCGCTCCACAGAAAACAAATAAGCAAAACCCAAGGAGATGAGACCGTGCTCAGAGGAAGGAGGGAGGCACTAAGCGGGGTGAGGAGACTTAGCCACTGAGACCTAAATGATGAGAAGAAGGCAACCAAGGCAAGAACCGATAGTTTGAAAATATACAACAAAAACTTAAAAATAGTAATACAAATAAAAAAATAAAGAAAACAAGAACTGATGGTAGGACCCTGAGGTAGGACCAATTGGAGGAACAGTAGGCTGGCGTGGATGGAGAACTGAGTGAGGAAAATGTGGCCCATGAAGTTGGAGAGGTAGATAGGGTAGACCCTGGGGCCTTTGTAAACTATGAATAGGATTGGAGCTTTATTACATGTGCGATGGGAAGCCACGGAGAGGATGTAGGCAGGTGAGGGACGGATCCTACACTCATTCTAGGAGGAGTGATCTGGCAGCTCTGGGGGGTTGCTTAGCAGGGGCAAAGAGCAAGCAGGGCTACCAGCCTGAGCCCCTGTCTCATCCAGACCCTTCTGGAGCTCAGCCCGCCCGTCCAGCCACCCTACCAAGTAATGGTGTTGGGAGCCCCTAGTGCTCTCTGCTCACCTGAAGATCCTTGTGACTAGTGCTGGGCACCAGAGAAAGATGCATTTTGATAAACTCAAGCAGACACTATGGTTTCTCCACCAATGTCCTCAGCTCCTCTTTGATGACTCATCCCCAGGGATTAGCACCACCACCTCAGCCCCACCCCCACCTTCCCCCACGTGGGAAATGGTCTGGAGTTTCCTATTACTAAAGAAGCCTCTTGTAATGTGGGAGACCTGGGTTCGAACCCTGGATTGGGATGATCCCCTGGAGGAGGGCTTGGCAACCCACTCCAGTAATCTTGCCTGGAGAATCCCCACAGACAGAGGAGCCTGGTGGCCTACAGAGTTGGACACAGCTAAAGCAACTAAGCAGCGGCAGCATCACTGATAAAGACACACTTCCTCCCAGGTAATTTGCGCCAAAGGAAGACCCTTCCTTCTAATGCCAGAGACTACTTCCCTTCTCAGTAGCATCTCAGGATTTGGAGGGGCCAAACCCCCTCCCCACCCCCACCCCCTACCCCGGCATCCGTGGCTGCATGTGAGCAGCAGGGTGTGCCCTCGGGACCACGTGTGTGAGAGCTGACGACGGAGGGCAGGAGGCAGGCAAGCATTCTGGTGGAGCAGAGAGAGGCCCCAGGCTATGGGAACCCAGCCACCATCGCTTGTCTGTTCCCATCAGGAGAGCCATCGGCCTTGCCGGCTATTTCATCTGTGTTTATTTGTCTGTCTGCCTGTGTCCTGCTCTATCTTCTGATGTGTCTGTCTCTCAGTCTTCAGAGGCCCCTTCAGCTGGAGTCAGTGTTTCTGAAGTCAGACACAGCCCGCTTCTTCCCCCCCGGGGGCCGGGCACGCACGCGTTCTGGCCACGGGGAGCTGGTCCACGCCCCGTGAGAAAGAGTAAAAACAGCTCCTCAGGCTGCGCAGTACTTTACAGTTTGCATGTCTCTGTCCCACGCGTATGTTTAATTATATCCTTGCCTTGTTCCCGAAGAAGTTCAAGGC
The DNA here is from genome assembly GCA_006410615.1 of Neotragus moschatus. Lineage (NCBI taxonomy): Eukaryota > Metazoa > Chordata > Mammalia > Artiodactyla > Bovidae > Neotragus > Neotragus moschatus. The sequence goes on from SJYA01001092.1 coordinate 570,828, forward strand.
GATAGTCCTCTGTTCTTCACAGTGGCATGGGCCCCAACCCAGCCCCTCGCTAGGCAAGGACACAGAGGTTCAGAGTGGCTTTGTCAAGGTCATGGAGCAAGCACTCAGGCCAGACTGAGGACCTGAGCCTCGAGCTTGGGTTGGATTGCTCTTGCAGGAAGCTTCCAGAGGCCTCCTTCTCCCGGAGGTTTGGCGCTTGCTCTGCTTGGGGTGTCACTGGCCACCTGCTCTGTCACAGGTTCAGTGGCTAAAGCCAGGTGCTCCTGGCTTGTCCGGGCCCTGGTACAAGCCCCAGTCCTTCTGTCTGGAGCCCTGGGGAGCAGTAAAGTGGGAAATCCCATGGAAAGGGAGATGGAGATTGCGACTCTGGGCTGGGGGTGGGGGCAGCAAGGGGTGATGAACGTCCCTGCCTCTCCCCACTTTGCAGCCTGGACATGAGAGCCTGAGGCCTGGGAAGGGCCGGAGGGGTCTGGAGGGATCTGGCAGGGGCATGGGGAAAGAAGGGGCTGCCCAGATGACAGCAGGTGACAGGATGACTCAGAGCCCAAGCTGCTGCTGCTGCATCAAAGGAGGGGCGCAAGGGGGGACGATGAGCCTTGGCAACCGCTCCCCCAGCTGCTCTGGGTTTGAAGCTGAGCCACTTTGCTGGCTCCAGCACAGCGCGAACAGGTGGCAGCAAGATTGGCAGAGCCAGGAAAATCCATCTTGCGGAGGCCAGCGTGCAGCAGAGCGGGAGAGGAGCAGCCAGACGCGGGGGAGGAAGGGGGGAGGGGCAGGGGCTGTGGGGAGGAGACCCTCCACTCCCTTCCACAAGCCCAGCCACCCCCAGGGGCAGGTCCTCTCTGCCCTCCTGCCCCCCAGGTGTATACATGTCCCCATGCAGCCACCTCTGCACACCCAGGCCAAGGCACTCAAGGGCCCTCAAGGACCCTGAGGGCTCACGGGCTGACCAGGTCTCCTCCTCAAAGGCTCGCATGGGGCACCTACTTTCCCCTTTCGCCCCAGTGCCCACACCTCCCAGTCAGCTCTGGGAGTAGATGTTTGCCAGTTGGGTTGTCTGGCACTGGGGACATCTGAGCACCTGCTGAGGAAAGAGGCACCTGGGCCTCCCAGGTGGGCTCCCAACTCCAGGAGCTGCAAGTCAAGCTTTTTTGCCTGGTTTCTGCTCTGTCAGGATGGGGCGGGCGGCCCAACATATGCAGAAGCATCTGGTGAGTTGGCTGGGAATGGGCCTTACCCTGTGGTGCCCTAACTCCTGACCCCAGAGCTCCGCTAGCATCTCATGAACTCTGCCTTAGCGAGGCCACGCTTGCCTCTCAGCAGTTGCAAGGCTGTGTGTGATGCTACCGACACACTTGATTGATGCCCAAATAAACCAGGCGGTCCTGCATTCAGTCAGGGCCTATTCAGGAGATGGCTGTGAAGGCTCTCCTCTGGGTCAAGTGCTAGTCCAGGTGTGCTGGGCACAGCAGGGGACAGGGCCGGCAAAGTCCAGGGCTCATGGCACTTGCATGATAGAGGGACAAGTCAAACCAGCAAACATGGCCATTTTAGATAGTGTCAGGTGTATGTAGAAACACATCCATGTCAAAGGAACTGGAGAGGTGGCCTTCTAGACGAGGTAGCCAGGAAGGGCTTCTCTGAGGAGGTGGCATTTGAGCTGAGACCTGAATAAGGAGTCAGTCATAGAAGGGGCTGAGGAAGTGTTCCTGGCAGAGGGAGTTCAGTGTGCAAAGGCCCTGAGGCAAAACAGCCTTGACAAGTTGAGGAACAGAAGGAAGGCCAGTGATGGTAGAAAGAGTTAGGACCTGGATCATACAGGACCTGAAGGCCATGGGCAGGAACTCAGCTTTTGTCCTGAGTGAGCTGATGCAGAAAAGATCCATCTATTGGCTGTGGGGAGGACAGATTGGACCAGGCTGAGGTGAGGAGAAAGGCACTGGGAGAGCAGGCAGAGGCCGTTGCTGTAGAGGTGGGGGCGCCAAACGAGTGGAAGCGCGGAGGAGGAAAGAAGCAGCTGGGTTGGGCTGTGTTTTTGAAGCTGAGCCTATAGGGCCACTCTGGAGTTGGATGCAGAAGAATTAAAGACAGGTTTGGAGTTGAGAGAGAGGAAGGGAACATTCCCAGGGGAGGGGAGGACTGGGGACTCCCACAGGATTGGGGGGGGGACATAGGGGAATTCTTTCTCCTCTTCTAAAAGTGGAACCCAAAGGGGATTCCCGCGCTCTGCATGGCCTGGGGCAGTACGTGCCCCTGTCGCCGGTCCCCACCTATCAGGTGAGTGTCTATCCTTACCCCATGGATGTGGCCCCCAGGGTCCCAGATCTCCTGTGCATCCTGAGCAAGTCGTGTCCCTTCTTAAAGATGGACGGCACTTTACAAACTCCATATGCTCAGTTTTCTTTTATTATTTTAATTTCTAAATACTTGGGAAGGTTTCCAGCATTGGCTTCTGTTATAATTCTGGCGCCAACAAACACACTTTGCTCTCTCCCCTCCACCTCATCCCTGCCTTCATCCAAACCACAGAGATTTCTTCCAACCTGGAGAGGCTTCAGGAAGGGAAATTTAGCCAGCACGTGGATGCCCCATGGGTCTGGTCAAAGATGGAACTGACCCCAGAGGCTGTGGGGGGGGGGGCGCTGGCCAGGTGGGTAGGAGTCCAGGGTCTCCCTCAAGCTGGGAGTTTCTAGAGAAGCTGTCAAAGGGATGCTGGCAGGGAATGAGAACTGCAGCCTTCCTCATACTGCCCAGTCCACACAGTCTTCCCCCAAGGCTTCTCCCTTTCCCAAGGCCACAGGGAGTGACGTCTCCCGTCCTCTTATACTAAATTCCCCAGTGCTCACTTCCTCCAGCAGTTGGGCTAATTTATGGCTCAGACAGCTCCCAGGGTCTTTGCTTTTCTGTCTGCCTGGAGTGCTGTCCCCCCAAACCTTTGCAAAGCTTGCCCCTTCTTACACCAATGTCCCATCTTCTGGCAAAGCCTCCTCTGGACACTCAATCTGAGTTGGTGCCTGCGAACAGTCCTTGAGACTCATGCTGAAATCTCATGCATTGTTTTGGTGACATGATCCCATGGGAGCAAGATCTTATCCATCTTTGGTTTGCTGCTATGCCTCTAGTGACTGGAGCAGTGCCTGGAGTGGAGTCACAAGTAGTTATTGAATGCATGAATGGGTTTCCTGCCATCTCCTGGTTCTGCCAGCTCCCATTTGTGAAAGAAAGATGGGCTGTCCCAGACAACACGGACTTAGGTATACGGAGGACAGGACAACATTTACTGACTGGTCACACATACCAAGACCAGTACAAGTGACCTTATTCAATATGTTACCCTCTCCTATACACAAGAAAATGAAAGATCAAAGGAATAAAAGAATCTGCTCAGAAGCAGACAGCCCGTACGCAGGGCAGCCACAGTTGGGGATCTCAGCTTTCCTACCTGCCATGCTCCAGATGGACCACAGATAGACAGCCAATTTTCAATAAAGGGAGTAATAAAGTGCACTCAGTATCCCTACAACTATCGACCATAGGTCAATGGCTCTTTGATGACTCAGAAGGAGATGATATCAAAGCCCCAGGGGGGCCCTGTCCTGCAGGGTCCCCATCTCACACATGGCGCCGCACCTGTGCACAGTGTGGGCCAGCTACAGCTGCAGCGACCCTGGGGGCTGCTTTGCAGGGTGCACTATCTCATCTCTGCAGGCCATCCTTTGCTTGTTTGTACCAAAGGAAGAGAACAGTGCGTTGATGTGGACTTTCCTTCAGTGTGTCATAGCAACCAGCGGGAGTCTCCAATCCTAGCCTCAGTGAGGAGGGGACAGCAACAAGATGGGTCCTTCTGTTTCTCCTTCCTGCTGTGTCCCTTTCCCAGGGCATCTGTGAAGGCTCCACTTACCTCCTCCAAGTCTGCCCCCAAGGCCAGGTTTTCAGTGAAGCTGGACCTGGTGGGTTTGCGGGCATGGCCACCCTGTTCCCTGCTTAGGATTCATGCCAGATCACCCAGCATCATCTAACACGGCTGCATTTTCCTACCTGTCCCCTATGAGACTGTAAGCTCAGTGAGGACAGGGTTTTGCTGCCTTGGTTCCCTTCTGTGTTCCCAGCACCTGGCACACAGTAGGCAGGTAGCCCAGGTTTGTGCAATGAATATTCCCCCAACTTTTGTCACTCACACCCCACCTTCACACTTTTGATTGTATCTGTGTTCCCCTTGTATTATCTCATATTTTTCTTTCCAACAGCCCCCCATAAAAAAAAAAAAAAACTTAAAGAAATGAAATGTAAGGAAACTTTTTTATCACTGCCATAAATGGAAAGCCAATATCACTTGCCATAAATAGAAGACAACTGTTAAAATAAATGCCACAAAAACAAAATAGTGTGAAGAAATTTGAGCAAAAGCCTGCTGCCTGCAGAAGGCAATAGGCAGAGGTCTGCTCTCTCTTTCTCTCTCCCTCTCTCTGCTAGAGGGAGGACTCAGGGAGTGCTGGAGAGGTGTTAGAGATGGGCTAGCGCCAAACCGATTTTGTCCTTGATGGAAGGTTTTAGAGAGAACGACACAGGGAGCAGCTTTCTCATCATCTGAGCAAGACAGTGTGACTTGATTCCACTCTCGGTACCTCTTAAAAGCCAACCCTGGCCATGGTCCTCATCCCACACTTTGGGGAGGACAGAATCTGGACCACTCAGTAAGGTTAGGGATCGAGGGACTGCCCTACAAATGCACCTGGCATTTGGGACCATTCTAGCCCCTGAAGTGTCTTCATGGGGGGCAGGGAAAGGCATTCTTTTAGGGTAGAGGTGATGGCATGTCCTGGTGGGCAGGGTATGTGCATGCATGCTGTTGTTTCAGTAGTGTCCGACTCTTTGTGACCCCATGGTCTGTAGCCCTCCAGGCTCCTCTGTCCTTGAGATTTTCCAGGCAATAATACTGGAGTGGGTTGCTATTTCCTCCTGCAGGGGATCTACCCGTCCCAGGGATCGAATCCGTGTTTCTTGAGTCTCCTACATTGACAGGCGGGTTCTTTACCACTAGCACCACCTGGGAAACCCGGTGGGCAGGGAACATCACCCTATTCCCTGGCTCTGTCTTCCCCACAGCCTTCTTCTGCTGGATTCCCAGGGCCAGTCAGTCCGTATCTGTATCTTACCCAGTCCTGCTTGTATCAGATGAGCTTTGTCTGAGCCTGTCTTCCTCACCTGACTGGGAACTCCTCGCCGTGGGGACTGCCCGGATCATGTGCGCCTCTTCCATCACTTGGCAGAGTGTCCTGCATGTGACTGGCTTTCCGGAAACATTTGTGGACTTGAATGGAATTGGTGATTAATCAAACGCCAAATAGCCAATATTTCTTCCTGTCCAGTCAGATAGTATCAAAGATTCATCTACTCTCTCAGCCCTGGCTTTTTTTCTGAAGTTTCCCCAGGACCAGGCGGGTAGATGGAGATTCCGATCTCCTGTATCCTTTGGAAGAAATTTGTTTTCCTGATCCCTGAGCTCTTCTTCCTGATCTGTCTGGCCCAGCTGGCAGGGAGGCTCAGCTTAGATGCTTTGTGTTGCAAGTGACAGGGAAAATTCACATTAATGATTGTATCATGGAGGAGTTTATTGAACTAGAGAGTTTTAAAGTCTGGAGGTAGGGTTAGTATCAGGTGAGGTTTGGTCCAGCAGCTCCAAAGATGTTTACAGAGACCTCATGTCTCTCCATCTCGCTTGTCTGACTTCCTTGTTTCACCCTGAGGCTCTACATAGAGCTCCTCCCCACACCCTACCTTGGGCAGCTCCTGGCTATCCCTTCCTAGCAGCAAAATGGCTGCAGTCATCCTAGTCTTGTACCACATCCTTCAGGGGAACAATGAAGACCTCTCCCAGGCTTCCATCTAAGACAAGGCAGACCTTTCTTTCCCAGAAGCTCTAGGAATATTCTCAGGTCTCATTGGCTCTGATTGGGCGACCTGACTATCTCTCAATCAATAGACAGAGCCAGGAAGAAGGGATATGCTGAGCAGCCAATCAGGGTCTGTTCCTGAAGGTGGGTGTGGAGTCAGCTCACCAATCACAGGCTGAGACATGGCATTCATAATCCCAAGGGGCATATTGGAGGACTGTATCTTGAAGGAAGAAGGGATGGATACTTGGGTTAAACCATGGATGTACTGAGCTGTGAGGCAGGTGAGCTGAGGGAGCCAACCACTGTAGGGCTTCTTCCTCTACAGGACAGGGGACTCTTGTCTGGGACCAATCCCTGAATCCAGGTGCTGTTGGGTCTGAAAAAGACACAAATAAACCACATAGAACCTACCTCCAGTCCCCTCACAAAGACACAGACAGTGAGGACATGGAGCAACCACTGGCTCAGAGTTCTTTTTTCAAAAAAAATATACTTATTTTTAGCTACACTGGATCTTTGTTGCTACACACAGGCTTTTTCTAGTTGTGGCCAGTGGGGACATTCTTCCTTGCAGTGTAAAGGCTTCTCACTGCAGTGGCTTCCCTTGCTGCGGAGCAAAGGCTCTTCTAGAGTGTGGGCTCAGTAGCCTTGGAGCATGGGCTTAGTTGCTCTGTGGCATGTGGAATCTTCCCAAACCAGGGATCAAACAAGTGTCTCTTGTATTGCAAGGTGGATTCTTAACCACCAGACCACTAGGGAAGCCTGGCTCAGAGTCCTTAACATGGGATCTGCAGTCAGATTTCAGGAGGTTCAGAAACCTCTGAAGTCACCTGCCCAAGCCTTGGGGTCCTGTGCATCCGCTTTTCTGGGCAGAGGAGCCACAACGTCATGAGCCTCAGAGGGGCCTGCAGCCTGAATGAGCGTCCCTGAGGGGGCAGCTACGTTCAAATTTGAACAAGAGCTGGAGGCCCAATGCAGGAGAGAATCTGGGCCCCCAGCTCCCTGCCTCTGCGTGTCTGGGTGGGGTGTCACCGTGAAGTTCTCACTGAGTCAGTCCACGTGCCTCATTTGATGTAGTCCTCTATATGTGCCCTTAGAAGAAGCTGCTGTCACACCATGTGGGTGAGAGAACCCATGATGTGCTCACGGTTACACGCAAGTAGGTTCACCAAATCCCCACAGGCCCCCTCGTGACAATGCTCTGTGCATGGCCAGGCCTGGGGCGGGAGAGATGCTGCTCTTGGGATTGATGGGCCTGCGGGGTCTTTCAGAGAGCATCTGCTGGCTCCCGGGACTCCTCTCTCCCCTGGGTGGCAGTGACTTCCCCACAGAGGAGGCAGGGGAACCAAGCTAATGTTTGGGGAGCAGAGTCTCTCTTCTACCTAGAAGAGAGTCTGTTCCTACAGACTCTGTCCCTACTCTGTCCCTTTAGCGCCACTTGACAGGCACCACTGACCTTTCCACTGCACAGGCGAGGAAATGGTAGCCCAGGGGGTGAGGTCACTCGGCCCAAGTGACACAGCGGTAATGGGGCTGGGAATTGAACCCAGATCTGTCTGAAGCTAGAGCTAACTGGTGCCTTCTCTCCCCACTTGCTCACTGTAAACAAGAGAGCAAAAACTTCCACTGTTTCACTGAGGGACCTGGGACAGCTGCAAGGCTGGCCTGACCATCACTTAATTTAGATTTGCTCCTTACAAGTTGTCAGGGAGGTGCCAGGGGCCATGGCCTGGTTGGGGACAGCCTGGCCAGCCTTATTTCTCCTCCCGCCCTTCCAGCCTGCCGGTCTCGTCCAGCACAGAGGTCACCGGCCCTGCTGCCCTCCGCAGGACCCTGCCACGGTGGGCTCCGGCACGCGGGTGGGGGTCTTGGGGCTTTCTGCTCCAGTGCGCAAAGCCACCGCCACCACCACACACTGCTCCGAACGGCTCCGAAAGCCATAAAGCAGCTGAGAAAAAATGACAGCGGGCGAGGAAACGAGCCACGGAGGAAATTAACTCGCACCCAGGGAATCACGCGGCTTTCTGCTGACAGAGAGGGCCGGCTACCTCATAAAACTAAACACTTAAACTCTCCTCTTTACAATAATTACAGCGCCTTGAATGCCTCTTTCCCCTGCCCCGGCTGGCCTGGGCCGGCTCCGCGCAGGGTACCAAGGGGAGAAGACTGGAAGCCAGCGTGGCTGTCAGGGCCAGGGGCCCCGCAGCAGGAGGATCAGCCAGAGAGCTAGCGAGTGTTAGAGCTGACCCAGGGCCTGGGGATCGGGTATTCCAACCCCCGCATTTGACAGACGAGGAACCTGGACGCCCAGAGAGATTTTGTGACTAAGTGAAGGTCACCCAGCCAGTTAAAGGTGGAACAGACTAAAAGCAGTTCCTCTCCCCGATGGGCAGTAACCCATTTCCACCAATCACTGCCCTTCATTCCACAAACATTTCCCGAAGCCCATTGGTGAGCCATTCTCTGTGCTAGAGCCCAGGGAAAAGCCCAAGGGCTGTCCTGGCTCCAATCAGAACGTGAACTCTGCACACCAGGGCCACTTCTGGCCCCTTCGCATGTGTCCCAACCCCCCAGAGCAAGGCCAGACTCACAGGAATCCCTCTAGGAGGACTTCAGAGTGGCAGCCCTGAACCCCTGCAGGAAGACAATCATCCTCCTTGTGCCCTGGCCATCTGGGCAACTCCAGGAAGACAGGCAGCCGGCTAGAAGCTTTTCAGCAGCAAAGAGCCCAGGGAGCCAGGGTGTGCCTGCCAACAGTGAGGGGTTTGGGGGGCGGCAGGCATCAGACTCCTAACTGAGATGAGAGGACAGGCTTTACTTCCCAGCTGCACCAAACTGCTCTCTGGGCCTTTGACCCCAGCTTCTCTCTCCTCTGCTCTGCCTTCGGGGCTGCCCATCGGCCATGCTGCGGAAGACTCCCGCCATCTGTGACCCTACACCTGCTCCCCAGCACTCCCCTCCCCCACCTCATTGCCCAGTCCTCACTCAGACTTCTCCGCCAGGAACAGCCTTTCTCTCCTGCTTGGCATGTGGCTGCCTTCTGTACTTCAGCGTTCTCCCACCAGCCCCCTCCCCGAGTGAGGGACAGCTGTTGTTTTTTTCCTGCAGGCAGTGGGCCCCCTCTGTGGGACCACCCCTCCCTCTCATTCAGTTTAAAAGGATTTGATCACTCGGGAGGGGTGGGAGTGGGGTGTGGTGCATTCCCCAGGCCCATCAGCGTATCTCATCACCCTGGTTACTGAGGGTAGTTTGGAGATGGACAGAGAATCTGAAATCTAATCCAGGTGAATCCTGGGATGGTGCGAAGGGGTTCTCTCTTTCTGCTGGGATTGCTGAGCTGAGAGTATAAACCTGATGCTGCAGAGGACTTGAGAATAAAGCCAATGCAGAGAATAGCTACCTGAGATAAGGACTTACAGCTTCCTGATGACTTGTTGAGCACCTGGATCCAGCCATGCTTGAAGTTATATGAGTTAGGAAATAATATTTATAATAATATTCATAACTATTCTATTATATCTAATTTTACATTTATGTGATTAATCACATAAATATATGTTAATTAATAATACATATCATGATGATTTTTATATTGTGAATAATAATTTTATAATTACTATTTTGTTTTAGTCAGTCTGAATTTAGTTTCTGTCACTTGCAACCCCAAAATTCTAAGTCATGTGAAAAGACCCTTGTTTAGGGACCCAGCTAACAGTGTTAATGGTCTCTCCCTAGGTCCTTCCCATGGAGTAACCTCAGGACCTGCCTGAGCCTGAGCTCTGGGCTGCATTATTTTACTTATACAGGGAAAGACTCTGCTGTTCATCACTCTGGGGATATCTGCATTAAGCAGAGGGGTCTAGCCGTTCCCATCCAGACTTCTGAAGGCCCATGTCATCACTTATTCCCAGAACCTGGCTCCCAAGAAGGTGAGCAAGAATCCAGCCAGGTCTAGAGTTTTATATTTTCTGTGATGAATTATCATACATGTAGATTTGTTAGCAAACACGTTGTTGGATTAGAATGTACACTGGGTCATTGAAAGTGAAGGAGAAAATAAGGAATGAACACCTGGTGGCCCCTGCTCTACTGGTGAGTCCAGCATCCACCTCACCTCACTCTCTGCGCCCAGATACGTTCCCTCTGGAACCACCCACCCCTCTCAGGGCGTGGGCACTTAGGACAGACACCCAGAGCCTACCATCCCTGACACACAATGTCAGAGCGAACTCATGACCCTGCATAAGCCAAGAGGGGTCCCATTCCGTGAAGAGTAAAGTCCTCTCTTTCCTCTGGGGTACTTGGCCTGTAGAATAAAAGTCTGGAGCTGCTGGGACCACCATGGAGAAAGAAGCTGCCAAAGGATGAAGCCAGTGCAGAAGAAGCAGGCCTGGGTGGGGGAGCGGGGGCAGAGTCCCGATGACAGTGTCTTTATACCTGGATCCAGCCATGCCTGACGCTGCAGCTCATACCCTTGGACTTCTCGGTTGGCTTCTTTTCTTGAGCCAGTTTGAGCTGGGTTTTTGACTTTTGCAAGCCAAAAAGTACTGACTAATATGGAGAAGTGTTCCAAACAAGTCATTTTAAGGAAACAACAGTGACATTTTACAAGATGCTGAAGTCGTGTGTGACTGTTGCAGTGGAGGCTGTGAACAATAGGAGTGAGGCACTATGAGAGCAGCTTGGCCCCTCTGCGCGGACGAGGCTCTGAGTAGCCGGCCGAGTAGCGCGGTGCTTTACCTTGTGCCTTTCGGTATATGTGTGACTCTTCAGGGACGGGGTGGCTTCCACCAGCCTCATTTACCTCGTGGCTCTGTGTAACTTTGTTCAGTGACTCAGTTTTTCCTCCCTTTCTATGGATGACCAGGAACGTACAGCCAGCCCGTAGACCATGATGAGAGAGTACTCCCACCCTCCACCCCGCAAGAGCACTTCACGTGGCGGCCCTCCTGTTCCTGGCGGCTCCTGAACACAAGCTTGGCCAACACTTCAAGCCGGAAGACATATTACCCAGGAAAAGAACTGCTCTCAGGGATTCATTGTCAATAAATTGCTTCTGGAATTCTATTTACCTCTATTTCCCCTTTTCGTACAAAGAAAACAAGACACAGATGGCTTTGCAAAATTCTCTGAAGGAAGTTGCCAAAGATCTTTAACCTAAGTTCCTGTTCTCTCTCTCTTGGTCCTGAATCATTTGGACCATGTGTCACTCCCCTACTCAAAAACCCAACCGGCAGCCCACTGCCGACTGAATTGAATCCAGGTTTTTGCACTGATTCTAAATGCCTTCTGGGCCCTGCTCCCCACACACCTTTCCAGAAATAGGTCTTACTCTTCCAGGCACTCTGGCTGCTAGCTGCCCACCAGGCATGGCCGTGATTGCTTGTTGAGCTCACGCTGCTCTGCCCCTGAAATGCCCCCATCAGCTTGACTGCGCTCCTACACGTGCGGCCACTTCACTTCCTGGTCAGCCTGGGAGGTGGACACACTTCCATCTGTTCTGCAACAGCAAACAAGCTTTCTGAGAGTCCAGAGATCTGTCTAAGCCCACATATTTATGGGAAGAGGGTGGAGAATCCAATCCTGGACTCCTTTCCCAGTTCCAGGATCCCTGTTCTTGATCCCACTTGTGGAATCACTGCAAAGGTCACACTAAATACTCTCCTTCGGGAAGTGCCTCTCCAAGCGCCCTGAGGAAATGAGTGGGATCATCTTTGATGGTCACACCCCTTGACTTCGGGCAGGTTTCTGGCAGGAGACAGAAAGACACTTCAGTCATATAGGACTAAAGGCTGGAACTCTGAGGGGACTCTCGTGAGGGTCTGTGCAGGCGGGGTGATAAGAGAAGCCACAGTGGGAGTGGAGGCACTGGACACAGGAGAGAACAGTGTGACCAGAGCTGGGAGGGCTGTCCACAGGACCCCAGGATGCAGCCACTCACAGGACCACCTCCCAGGCAGGCAGGGAGAAGGAAGAAATACCCCGGCCTCTCTCTCTGCCCACCCTCCTGTCTGCCATGGGGGCGGCTCATTGGCTGCACCCACCTGTTAGCCGGAGAACCAGGGAACCTGGCTGTGTGGTCATTCGTGGGTCAGCCTCCCAGGCTCAGAACTGAGAGAGCTGGGTACAGGGAGGAGCAGAGGGCTGAGGGGTGGGTGGGAAGGTCCCGTATTGGTTTCTGATTGCTGCTATTAAGAAATCACCACCAACTTTGTGTCTCAGAACAACACACCTTTCTCCCTTAGAGTTCTGAAGGTCAGAGGTGAAGATGAGTCTCACCCGCTAAAATCTTGGTGTCAACAGCATTGCATTCCTTTCTGGGCTGTAATGAAAAATCTCTTCCTCTGCTTTTTCCAGCTTCCGGAGGCTGCCTGCACTCTTTGGCTTGTGGTCCCTTCCTCCATCTTCAGAGCTGGAAACAGCCTGTCCAGCTTCACGTGACCATCTCTCTGGCTGACCCTCTGCCTCTCTCTCCCCCACAGGAACCCAGTGTGCTTCTCAGTTACCATTTCCTTTCAAGTGTGCTAATATATTTGTCCCCACTTCCCCCCCCACCCCTCGCTGTGTTAGTTTCCTAGGGCTGCTTAGTAGCAAAGTATGTCAAACCAGGTGACTTAAGCAACAGGAATTTATGGTCTCACAGTCCAGAGGCTGCACGTCCAAGATCAAAGTGTGGCACGGTTGGCTCCTTCTGAGGCTACGGAGACCCTCTGTTTCACGCCCCTCCCCTGGCTTCTGGAGGCCTCAGGTATTCTTGTAGATGGTGTTCTACCTGCGTCTTCACATCGTCTGCTCTGCGTGGATGTCTGTGTCCAAATTTCTCCTTTTCATAAGGACACAGTCAGATTGGGGCCCACCCTAATGACCTCACTGCAACATGACTACCTCTGTAATAACCCTGCTTGCAAATAAGCTCACATCACGAGGAACTGGGGATTAGGACCCCAACATATTTGTGGGGAGGAGACACAACTCTACCCATAGCATCCACCCCCTCCCCTCACGGCCTTAATTATACATTCTGCCTGGCTGCCCCTGCTGTTAGCAGTGAAGACCCAATCAGATCTGCCTGTTACAAAGATCTCATAGGTGATAGTATGGAGTTGTTTTTGGAGGAGGCATGGGCTCAGTTTAGGGAATATGAGGCTGCCTGGGGCAGGGTAGAGCAGGCAGCCCTAGGAGCAGGTGGCAGGATCAGTAGGGAGCTGAGAGCTGAAATTCATGGGCTTGGTGAGACCCTGGAGGGGCAGAAAGGGAGGCCAAAGTCAGGTTCCAGGTTCAAGAGATCAAATGGTCAGTTGTGCTCTTGCTGAAGGAGGGAGCAGATGATTAGGGCTGAGGTTCTGTACAGCGTTAGAAATGCAGGCCGAAATGGGGAGAAGAATTGTTCACATAGCATTTCCACCAGAAGCGACCTGGGCCCAGGTGAGCAGACAGAAACAGGGGAAGTTCACCAAGCAGGAGGACAAGAGGGGACACAGAGCAGAGGAGGAATGGGGTGGATCATCTCAGAGGGTGGAAGCCTGCCAGCCCCGCGGGATCTGCACTCACCACATAACTTGCAGCAGACTGGGTTGTGGGCCCTGGTTTTTTTCACCCTCTCTGTATCCTTTTCTCATGTGAGTTAGCAGTTCCTCTCTCCGCCCCCAGAGTTGAGTGGATCTCCTCCCTCATTACCTTTGGGTTCAGCCATATGACAGGCTTTGGTCAATGGAATGGACAGAGTATCCATTCTGAGCCTCTCCACTCTTGCATGGGTTCTCTTCTGCCTCTGTCGTCACCGTTTGAGGGTATGATCCAGCTACCCCGCCGTCCCAAAGAAGACAAGAAATTCACAGAGCAGAGCTGGACCCGGCCAGCTACCTCAGGGGGCCCAGGCGGAATCAGCCAACACCTGGACAACCATGACTGCGTGAACTGCATGGTGCTTATTGCTGTTAAGTCACTCACAACCTATGGCTGTTTGTTATGTAGCGGCAGCTGACTGGTGTACAGTCAGATCACACCATTTTACAGGGGAGGAAACAGGCCTCGAGAAGGTTAGAAACTTGCCCAATGGTGTGCAAATAATAAATAGCAAAGGTCTCCTGATACCTTGCTCAAGATTCCTTCTTTCTAATCCATTGCAGTGACTGTCACCTATCTTCTGGTTTGTTCATTTGCTCATTCAATAAACATGTTTACTTGGGTGATGTGGGCCAACATAGATGACTTGGGTTTTTTCTTACTCCCCTAAGAGCTCTACATGGTGGCAGTAAGGAGACAGACCCCAGACAGATCATGATAACCATAGTGAGTGGGGTCATAGAAATGTGTTCAGGAGACAGGAAGAGGTACCCAACCCAGCTAGGAAACAATCAGGGCAGGCTTCCTAGAGAAAGGGGTGTATCTGAGCTGAGTCATAAAAGTGAGAAGGAATTGATGAGGCAAAGACGAGGAAGGAAGGGGTTTGAATGAGTGTGGGCTGGAGGTGAGATACAGACTGGGGCTGGCAGGTAGGGGTGGTGGTAGAGGGCTGCAGCAGGTGAACTTCAGATTCCTTTGGTTATTTAAACCACTTCAGGTGAGGCAGATAGTGGCAGGAGATGGGTTTGGAAATGTAGGGTCCACATCCAGCCAGGCCCTGGAGTAGGTGATGGGGGGCCCCTGTGGGTGTGGTCTTGGATCAATCGACTCATTCCCTTGGCCTGGGTTTGTCCATCCCTAAAATGAAGAACAGGGCAAGATGGTCTTTGGGGATCTCTTGAAATCCAAAACCACTGTGGGGGACTGATGGGGAGTGGGCACGCTACAGTGGAGACCACCCATCCTGGCAGCTGATCCAGGCCAGGAGTAGAGGAGAGAAGGCCCCTTTACCTGCAGAATGGAGCTTGGGTAGCACCTCAGGGAACCAGGACCTCCTTCTCTACTTTAGCGAGGAGCAGGGGAATTTCCTCTGAGCCAAAGTCTGGTCCAGGAACAGGAAGAACAAGGAAAAATTGGACATTCAGCTTTGAGTACAGGACTGTCCAGATGGGGGCGTGACTCTCTTGTTTCCGTTTCTCCTTGTCTCATAAAGGGAACTCGGGTTGGGAGATAGGGAAGGTTGGGATTATTCACTGATGGCAGAAGAGGGGGCCTTTCTGATGGCCTTCCAGGCTCAAAGAGCTTCATCCTGGCGCCCTGTCTCAGAGCCCCTGACAGAGGCCACTTGGAGGAAAAACAGAGACGTAACATGAGAACTCCCATTTAGCAGATTAGGGCCAATGCAGCCAGGCTGGCAAGAAAATTTCAGGTAATTGATGTTATTTTTCCTATTGACTATGTTCTGCTAGAAAAGATTTTGGTTACAAGGTGTAATCAAATCACCCTTAAGAATTCTACTAAAAGATTACTTTTGTAATGAGAAAAAAATGTACTTTTAAAAAGGAATCTGTGGTATAACCTCCTTGGAGGGCAATTTGGCAATGCTGAGGAAAATGGGAAACGCTCACACTCTTGGATACAGCAATTCTACTTGTGGGAATTGATACTGCAGGTGTTTGTTTCACTGGCATACCCACCTGTGCGGGAAAAGATGTCTCTACAGTGCTGCGTATGTGAGTAAGAGATGGGGAACAACCTCAGTTCATTAGTAAGAGATGGGGTAGACCAGTCAACCGTATAGCCATCCATACGATGGAATACCATACAAGCATANCCATGGGATTCTCCAGGCCAGAATACTGGAGTGGGTAGCCTTTCCCTTCTCCAGGGAATCTTCCCAACCTAGGGACTGAACCAAGTCTCCCTCACTTCAGGCAGATTCTTTACCAGCTGACCCACAATATATCTCTAAAACAAATTTCTAGAAGTGATATTGCTGGTCAGAGGAAACAAACTATTTTTGTTAGAGGAAAAAAAAAACATTTTAGAGATGGAATGGATGAAACAGAAACTGCAGAATGTAAAAGTTGAAGCTTATGAGTACATAGGAGTTCATCATGCGGTTCTTTCTACTCTTATACACACTTGAAGATGTCCATAATAAAACTCTGTAAATAGATAGTCTGTAGATATGGACCAGAGTCCCATAGCTTCAAGTAAGGAGCTTGGAAGTCATCTCTCTCATTCACACAATAAAACAGCTGAACAAACTGAAAATAACAACTCTTCTTAAACCTGGCAAAGAACTGAGGTCACAGGGCAAATTTCTGTTCCCTAAATGAGAGATAAACAGGCATTTACAGAGGATTGCAACTTTTCAGAGCGGAAATCTATGGGCAGAAACTGCTGGGAGACCCAGCCTGAGGTAGGGAAACCCAGACTGTAATTGATGAATTGCTGACTGCAGACAAATTTCAGAGTTAAGAACTCCAGGGGGTTTCCTTGGTGGCTCAGCAGTAAAAAATCCACCTGCCAATGCAGGAGACAAAGGTTCAATCCCTGGTCCAGGAAGATTCTAGAATCTGCAGAGCAACTAAGCCTGTGTGCCACAACTACTGAGCCTGAGCTTTAGAGCCCAGAAGCCAAAACTGCTGAAGCCCATGTGCCCCAGAACCCATGCTCCACAACAAGGGAAGCCACTGCAATGAGAAGCTGGTGCACCGCAGCTAGAGTAGTCCCCACTCACTGCAGCTAGAGAAAAGCCCGTGCAGTGATGAAGACCCAGCACAGGCAAACACAAACAAAATGAAACAGAGCTCCAGGGAGGGCCCCGCGTCAGCAGGCCCTCCGCAGTTGTGAGTGCATTTCTGAATTGTGCAGGTCCGCTTGTGTGTGTGTGAAAGTCGCGCAGTCACTCAGCATCTGACTCTTTGCGACCCCAAGGACTATAGAGTCCATGGAATTCTCCAGGCCAGAGTACTGGAATAGGTAGCCTTTCCCTTCTCTAGGGGATCTCCCCAACCCAGGGATCGAATCCAGGTCTCCTGCATTGCAGGCAGATTCTTTACCAGCTGAGCCACAAGGGAAGTCCACAGGTCCACTTATATATGCAGATTTTTTTCAATACCATGTGTACTATGTTTAGGATCCAAGGTTGGTTGAGTCCAGGGATGCGGAACCAACTCTGGGACTTGACCATCTGTGGATTTTGGTGTCTGCAGGGGGTCCTTTAACCCCTGGGTATACCAAGAGATGACATTACCTCCATGAGCTCCACTAGAATCTCAGAGAGAACATTAGAAGAAATTCCCCTCTTGTCTCCAGCAGAAGGAATGGGGAAGTAGGCATTTTGAAATAGATGAGAGCATTATGTTCCTCCTAACAAGGACCTGTCTGCCTTTAGGAGAAACTAACCAGTTTCTTAACTGATCTGGTAGAAGAGAAATATCCAGCTCCAGTTCCATTTAGCTTTCCGTGTTGGAGGAGAGAAATATCAATTGCAATTCCATCTAGCCTTTTTGTCCCCTCTAAAGTGGGATGGAAAGGGTAGGAGAGAACTAAGAAAAACTCATGAGGCTCTCAGGCCAGGAGCACAGGCTCACAAAAAGACAGAACTAATCGTAGAACTAAAACACTTGCCCTCACCCCATACCTCACCCCCAGATCACTAAAGCCTAGGGATATGGTTCCTTTTATTCAGTACATCATGTGAGGCACATTAAAAGTTGAAGAACACATCTGAAGAGACAGAGCAAGCATCAGACCAGACTCAGATGGAGCAGAGATGTTGGAATAATCACACTGAGAATATAAAATAACTATGATTAATAGGCTAAAGGCTCTAGCGGGAAAAGTAGACAACATTCAAGAACGAGTCAGTGATGTAAGCAGAGAGATGGAAATTCTAAGAAAATAATCAAAAAGAAATGTAAAATTCTGTAACAAAAATGAAGGATGCCTTTGATGATGGATTTTTCACCAGACTGGACACAGCTGAGGGAAGAATCAGTGAACTACATATCAGTGAAGATTTATCTACAGAAACTTGCAAAAACTGAAATGAAAAGAGAAAAAAGACCAAAAAACCCAGAACAGAATAACTAAGAATTTGGGGATAAAAGATGTAATATGTAATGTGAATTCCAGGAGGAGAAAGAGAGGAGCAGAAGAACTATTTGAAGCAATAATGACTGAGAATGTCCTCAGACTAATGTCAGACACCAAGCCACAGATCCAGAGAACACCACGCAGGATAAATGCCAAAAACAAATAAACCAAAGTACTCCCAAAATGACAAGTAGACATATTACATTAAAGATAAATATTGAAAGAAGCCAGAGGTAAAATGCATCTTACGTGTATCAGGGCAAAAATAAGAAGTACATCTAACTTCTCAGAAATCTTTCAAGCAAGAAGAGAGTGAAATAATTCCAGTGATGAGAGAGAGAGAAAAAAAACCAACACACCAACTTAAAAATTATGTACCATGTGAAATTATCCTTCAGAAGTGAAGGGGAAATAAGGATTTTTCAGACAAACAAAAATTGAAGAAAATTGCCACCATTAAACCTACAATACCTTACTAAGAAATGTTAAAAGAGTTCTTCAGAGAGAAGGAAAATGATATAGGTCAGAAACTTAAAACTACATAAAAAAAAGGGGGGTGGGGTGGGGGGAACTGTTTTAGAGAAGGGATAAATGAAGGTAAAATAAAAAATATTTTTGAAATTTATAATTGATCTAACAGATAAGTTTTTCAAAATAATAATAGTGACAATGTATTTGAAGATTATTGTTTATGGATAAATGAAATGAAGGACAGAAACGTGAGGAAGAATGGGGAAAAAGAATTTGGTATTTGCACTACCTGTCAAATGATATAATGAGATTTGAAAGCAGACTTGGATTAGTTGTAAACATGTATTGCAAACTCTAGGGCAACTACTGAAAAAAAAAGTCAAAAAATGAAGCCAAAAAGTATAATTGATATGCTAAGAGTGGAGAGAAAATAGAGAAATGCTAATTGATATGCTAAGAGAGCAGAGAAATTGGAGCTCAAACTTTCTGATTTCAAAAATTACTACAAAGCTACAATAACCAAAATAGTGTAGTCATGGCATAAAGACAGGCATATGGACCAGTGGAATGAAAAAAGAGACCAGAAATAAACCATCACATATATAGCTAAATGATTTTTTGACGTGACACCCAGTCAGTGTCCTGAGAACTGAGAAATTGGTTGATGTGGGGGAAAAACACCCACACATTTGGTGTCAAAAATATTGTGAACAGAGAAACAGTTTTCATTTGTACTTGAATAGACATTTCTCCCAAGAAGATATAAAGATATCCATAAATACATGAAAAGATGCTCAACATTACATATCATTAATGAAATACAATCAAAGCCACAATGAGATATCACCTTATATCCATAAAGATGACTACTATTAAAAACAAACAGAAAATAACAATTCTTGGTTAGGATATGGAGAAATCAGAACCCTTGTGCACTGTTGGTGGAAACATAAAATAGAAAACAGCATGGTACTTCCTCAAACAATTAAAAATAGAATTATCATATGATAGCGCAATATGTTCGATCCCTGGGTTGGGAAGATCCGCTGGAGAAGGGAAAGTCTATACACTCCAGTATTCTGGCCTGTAGAATTCCATGGACTATACAGTCCATGGAGTCACAAAGAGTCGGACACGACTGAGTGACTTTCACTTTCAGAGCAATATGTAGATATATTCTCAATAAAATTGAAAATCGGGCTCACTTGAGCGCAGGCGGCTGCTGCGGGGCCGGCTCACTTGAGCGCAGGCGGCTGCTGCGGGGCCGGCTCACTTGAGCGCGGCCGAGAGGAACCACCCCGGCCTCCGAGGACAGGAGTGGCANCTCCATTTCTTCTAAGGGGTTCCTGCCCACAGTAGTAGATATAATGGTCATCTGAGTTAAATTCACCCAATCACATCATTTTTATTAGTCCTTTAAAAAATTGACTTTATTGGTTGTTTCTAAATTATTTTCCATTTTCATTGATTCTGCTCTTATTTCTTTACTTTTAAATTTCTTTTAAAATATGATGATGCTGTTCTTTGTAATCTTCAATTAATATATTCAGTCTTTCTTTTCTTTTTTTCAGTCTTTCTTGCTTCTTAACTTTTCCTCAGTTAAGACTGTTTCCTCTAATTATGGCTATAGCTGTACCCACAAAAATTTTGATATATTGTGTCTTCTTTATCATTTTATATAGATGTTTTAAATTTTCATCATTTTTAAAATTTTGAGCTGAGGCTCTTTAGAAGAATATTTTATGTTGTAATAATACTTCTTTCAAACACTTGGGAATTTTCTAGTTTTTTTATTGGTTTTCAGCTTAATTCCAATATGGTCAGAAATTTCAGTCTTATGAAATTTGTTGAGATTTGCTTTAAGGCACGACATATGGTTCATTTTGATGAATGTTCCATGTGCACATAAAAAACATGTATTCTGAAGTTGTAAGTTTCAGTATGTTGTATATGTCAGTTAAGTCAAATTTGTTAAATGTATTATTCAAATATTCTATATCCTCACTGAGTTTTTTGATCTGCTTGTTTTAAACCTTAATAAGGGGTATATCAAAATGTTGAAATGGCTCGATGATTGTGGATTCAGCTATTTCCCTATTTAGTTCTACTCATTTTTGTTTTATATATTTCATTGCTATATAATAATGTGCATTAAAATATAGGGAATTATTATAGTTTTCTTTTGGATTTAACCTTTATCATAAAGAAATATCTCTCATTATAGTTAAGTACCTTCTTCAAAGTCTATTTTTTCTGACACTAATGTAATTACCTGAACTTTTTGTTGCTGTCAGAACTTTCCTGG
This sequence comes from Neotragus moschatus, assembly GCA_006410615.1. Taxonomy (NCBI): domain Eukaryota; kingdom Metazoa; phylum Chordata; class Mammalia; order Artiodactyla; family Bovidae; genus Neotragus; species Neotragus moschatus. The sequence continues at coordinate 591,453 of SJYA01001092.1, forward strand.
TATATACTTCCACTCTTCACCTTTTAATGTTTTTATATTCAAAGTTTATCTCTCGTAAATAACACATAGTTTTAAAAAATTGAATCCAACAATATTTGTCATGTTTTAATTGAAATATTTAGTTCATTTACTTTTAATGCAATTACTTATTTGGTGGTGGTTTTGTCACTAAGTCGTGTCTGACTCTTTGTGGCCCCATAGACTGTAGCCTGCCAGGCCCCTCCATCCATGGGATTTCCCAGNTAACACATAGTTTTAAAAAATTGAATCCAACAATATTTGTCATGTTTTAATTGAAATATTTAGTTCATTTACTTTTAATGCAATTACTTATTTGGTGGTGGTTTTGTCACTAAGTCGTGTCTGACTCTTTGTGGCCCCATAGACTGTAGCCTGCCAGGCCCCTCCATCCATGGGATTTCCCAGGCCAGAATACTAGAGTGGGTTGCCATTTCCTTCTCTAGGGAATCTTCCTGACCCAGGGATTGAACCTGCAGGGTTCCTGCAGGTTCCTGCAGTGCAGGAGACCATCTGAGCCACCAGGGACCCTTACTTATTAAAATCTAGTATAAATAATTGTATCAATTCTCAGAATTATGAACAACAGAACACTTCATTCAATTTACTCCTCTCTCATCTTTTAAGCTGTCATGTTCCTCTTTTAATTTTCTATGTTAAATCCTAAAACTACATTATTTTTTAATGTAGTCAATAATAAATGAATTATTGTCTTCATATTTCCATTTTCTGTTATTCTTCTTTCCTTACAGTATCTCAGTGTTTTCACCTGGGATTGTTTTCTTCTACCAAAAAAACCCCTTCAAGTTTTGCTTTAGCATGCACCTGCTGGTATTGAATTATCTCAGGTTTTGTCTGCTGAAAATGTCTTTTTATTATTTAAAGAATATTTTCAGTGGGGATTGAGGTTGGAAGTTATTTGCTTCCAGCACTTTCAAGTTATCAGTCCAATGTCTTCTGGATTTCGTTATTTCGGTTGAGAAGTCAGGTATCAGCCTTATTGCTGTCCCTTGAGAGTAATTGGCTTTTATCTCTGGCTGCTTTTAGGATTTTCTCTTTGTCTTTGATTTTCAGTTTTACAGTGATGTACCTTGGTGTGATTTTCCTAGCTCTACTTGAACCTATGACATATTGTCTTTCAATGTTTTTTTCAAAAAATACCTTTCAAATATTGCTTCTGCCTCTCCTTCTTTTCTTTTCTTTTCTTTCTTCTTCCTGGATTCTTCTTCTTGGATTTCAAATACTTATTACATTGGCTCTTTCACCATGATCTGTATGTTTCTTATGTTCTTTTATGCATTTTCAATTCTATGGGTTTTTTTTTTCATGCTTCAGTTTGGGATATTTCATTCTAATCTACCTTTGTTGTTGTTCAGGCAATAGAGAATGAGATGACTGCATGGCACCACCAACTCAACAGACATGAGTTTGGGCAAGCTCTGAAAGATGATGAAGGACAGGGAAGCCTGGCGTGCCATAGTCTGTGGGATCACAAAGAGTCAGACACAAGTGAGTGACTGAACAACAATAATCTTACAGTCCCACAATCTTCCTTCGGCAGTGTCTAAACTCATTTAGTTCTTACTTTTACTTATTGTTTTTAAAAATTCTTTTTTCCATTTTTAGAGCTTTACTGTATCCCAACTGATGTATAAAGAATTGCACATGTTTAAAGTATGTACCTGGATCAAGTTTGACATACCTATGCACCTGTGAAACCATCACCATAATGAATATAGCGGGCATATCCATCATCCCAAAAGTTTCCTCATGTCCCAAATCAGCCCTTTTCCCTAAGCATTAGGTGATCTGCTCCCCATCACTATGGATTTATTTCCATTTTGTAGAATTTTATATAAGTAGAATCATACAGTGTGAATTTATTTTTGGTATGGGTTGTTTTTAACTCAACATGGTTATTTTGAGATTCATCCATATTGTCGCATCAACATGTATCATCCACATTGTATCAATAGTTCATTCTTTTTTAAAACTGAGAAATATCCTATTGTATGGATATGCTATAGTATATTAGTCCATTGACTCATTATGGGGCTTTGATTTTTACAGTTTCTGGCTATAATAAATATTTATTTATACAAATAAATTTATTATGAAAATTCACAGTACATGTCTTTGGGCAGATGCTTGTTTTCATTTTTCTCAAGAAATACTTTGTAGTAGAATGGCTGAATTTTATGGTAGTTGTATGTTTAAAGTTTTTAAGAAGAAACTGACAGATCATTATCCAAAAATAAGTGTACCAATATATATAGCCACCAACAGTGTCTCAAAGTCCCAGTTATTCTAATCCTCACCAACACTTGGTATGGTCAGTGTTTTTAATTTTTGTCATTCTAGTAGGTCTGAGGTGGAATTTCATTGTGGTTTTAATTTGCATTTCCCTAATGACTAATATTGTTGAGCATCTTTTCATGTGCTTATTGGACAACCATGTATTTTCTATGATTTTTTTATTGTCTGAATAAATATTTTGCTTATTTTAAAAATTGGGTTGTTCTCATTATTGAGTGGTAATAGATTTTAATATGCTCTAGCTACAAGTCTTTTGTGAGATAAGTATTTTAGAAATATTGTCTCCTGGTCTGTGGATTGCCTTTTAATGTTCTTAACAGTAGCCTTTCCTTCCGCTTTTAACAACTTTATTAAAATGTAAACTATATATCATACAATTCACCCATTAAAAGTGCACAGGCCAAAGATTTTTGGTAAGTAGTACAGTTGCTAAACTATCACCATAATCCAGTTTTATAACACTGCCATCAGCCCCGAAAGTTCCCTTGTGTCTGTTTGTGCTCTTTCTTCACTCCCGACATGGGTCTCAGTCCATGAAATGTTTACTATGTCCACAGTTTTGACTTTTCTATAAATTTCATATAAATAAAATCACCCAATATATATTCTTCTCTGTCAGGCTTCTTTTACTTGGTAAAATGTTTTTGAGATTCATCTATACCATTGCATTTATTAGTAGCACATTTCTTTTTATTGCTGAGTAGTAGTCCATTATATGAATTCATCCTTTGATGGACACTTGGGTTGTTTCCAGGTTTTTGCTATTATGAATAATGTTGCTATGATTGTTCAAAATGAAAATCTTCATGCAGACATATGTCTTCTTTTAGGAGTAGAGTTGCTGTGTCGTGTGGCAAGTGTATATTTAACTTTTTGAGATGTTGCCAAAAGAATAGTGTCTTTTGAAGACTAAACATATTTAATCTTAAGAAATCCGATTTATCGATTTTTTTTATAGTTCATGATTTGGGGGACATATTAAGAAATCATCACCAAACCCAGATCACTAATATTTTCCTCTAGAATCTTTATAGTTTTAGATTTTACATTTAGATCTATGATCCATTTCAAGTTAATTTTAAAATATGGTATGAGGTAAAGGTCAAGTTTCTTTTTTTTTGCATATGATTACCTAAGTGCTCCAGCACCATTTGTTGAAAATAATATTCTTTTTCATTAACTGAATTGGTATCTTTGTCAAAATTAACTGGAATGTTCTACCCCTGGACTCACATTTTGCCCCATTGGTCTATCTTTATACCAGTACTATTGTGGTAAGCTGTTTTAACTACTGTGGCTTTACAATGTCTTGCATTTATTTATTTGTTTTTGATTGCATGGGTCTTTGTTGCTGTGCACAGGCTTTCTCTGGTTGTGGTGAGCAGGGGCTGCTCTCTGTTGCAGTGCGTGGGCTTCTCATCGCAGTGGCTTCCCTTGCGTGCGGGCTCTAGGGGCACAGGCTTCAGTAGCTGCAGCAAATGCGCTCAGTAGCTATGGCTTGCAGGCTTACTTCTGTAGCATCTGGAATCTTCCCAGACCAGGGATACAACTCAAGTCTCCTGCATTGGCAGGTGTATTCTTATCCACTGTACCATGAGGGAAGTCCTCCAATAAGTCTTAAAATAAGGAAGTATATATTGTCCAACTTACTTTTCTTTCTCAAATGTTTGGCTGTTCTAGGTTCCTTGTGTTTCCATATGAATTTTAGAATCAACTTTTAAAGTTTTCTACCAAAAAAAACCAAAAACAAAACAACCCCCAAACTCTTGCATTAAGTTTATAGATCACTTTGGGAAGAACTGATGTAAGAGTTGGACTGTAAAGAAGGCTGAGCACCGAAGAACTGATGCTTTTGAACTGTGGTGTTGGAGAAGACTCTTGAGACTACCTTGGACTGCAAGGAGATGCAACCAGTCCATTCTGAAGGAGATCAGCCCTGGGATTTCTTTGGAAGGAATGATGCTGAAGCTGAAGCTCCAGTACTTTGGCCACCTCATGCGAAGAGTTGACTCATTGGAAAAGACTCTGATACTGGGAGGGATTGGGGGCAGGAGGAGAAGGGGACGACATAGGATGAGATGGCTGGATGGCATCACCAACTCAATGGGCATGAGTCTGAGTGAACTCTGGGAGTTGGTGATGGACAGGGAGGCCTGGTGTGCTGCGATTCATGGGGTCGCAAAGAGTCGGACACGACTGAGCGACTGAACTGAACTGAACTGACATCTTAACTACACTGTGTCTTCTGATCCATGAATACAATGTATTTCTCTGTTTATTTATATCTCTCAGCAATGTCTTGAGTTTTACAGGTGCCAATCTTGCACATCTTTTGTCAAATTTATTACCCTCTTTTATCATTTTTAGAATTTCTATTTGATTATTTTGGATAGTTTCCAGTTCTTTACTGAAAATTTCCCTCCTATCATCTAATTTCTAGACTATATTACACTTAAAAAAAATTCTATCCTTGATACCTCAAATACCTGGGTCTCTGTGGATATGTTTCTAAAGGTGTTATTTTTTCTTGATTTTTTATCCCATTCTTGTATTTCTCCATTTCTGTTTTTGAATATCAGATGTAGCAGATGAACGTGAAAAACATAATTTGAAGATCTGGATGTTATTATCTTCCTCCAAGGAGAATTTGCTTTTACTTCTTCTTTTTTTTTTTTTTTTTTGCTTTTACTTCTGTCTAAGATCGGAGCACCAACCATCTCAGTCTGCATTTATCCAATCAGGTTTGAAACAGACCTGCCACCCCCAAGAGAATTTAGTTCTGGGTCACTTACTCCTAGTATATAGCCCTCTGGGGTCTTAAGTGAAAGCCTCGCTTGCTTACCGGCATCCTTACTCCTTAAAAAAAAATTGTGGCAAAATACATATAACATAATTTACCATCTTCATTACCATCTTACCATCTTAATTATTTTTAAATTTACAGTTCAGTGGCATTAAGCTCATTCACTTTGTTATGTAATCATATCCTCCATCCATCTCCAGAATTTCCTACTTGCAAAACTGAAACTCTGTCTGTATTAAACGATAACTCCCTCATTTTCCCCACTCCCAGCCTGTGGCAACCACCATTCCACTTTCTGTCTCTATGAATTTGCTTACTCTGGGCACCTAGGCAGAGCGCCGAAGAATTGATGCTTTTGAACTGTGATGCTGGAGAAGACTCTTGAGAGTCCCTTGGACAGCAAGGAGATCAAACCAGTCAATCTTAAAGGAAATCAACTCTGAATGTTTATTGGAAGGACTGATGTTGAAGCTGAAGCTCCAATACTTTGGCCAACATTGACCTAATAATGTGAAGAACTGACTCATTGAAAACGACTCTGATCCTGGGAAAGGTTGAGGGCAGAAGAAGACGGTGACAGAGGATGAGATGGTTGGATGGCGTCACCAATTCAATGGATGTGAAGTTGGACAGGCTCCAGGAGATGGTGAGGGATGAGGAAGCCTGGCGTACTGCAGTCCATGGGGTGGCAAAGAGTCGGACACGACTTGGCCGCTGAACGACAGCAGGTACCTCGTATAAGTGGAGTCATAGAGTATTCATCTTTTGTGACTGACTTATTTCACTTAGTATAATGTCCTCAAGGTTCACCCATGTGTCAAAACAGCCTTTCTTTTTAAGTCTGAGTGATACTCCATTGTATGTCTACACCACATTTCCTTTATCCTTTCATCCGTTGATGGACACTTGGGTTGGTTCCACCTTTGAGCTACTGTGAATAATGCTGCTCTGAACATGGGTGTGCTAATAGGATCCCTAGTTCTCAAGAGACCCTGAACTCCAATTTTTTTCCTCCTCAACCTCATGAAATTGCCAAACACTCTTCTCAGCCTCTCTGTCCCTGTTTTAGAACTAGAATATGCTTCCAGAGGTAGGGCACAGACAGAGAGATGTCAGACTCCACTCTCTGAACCTCCCTTCTCTCTGAAATCTTGGAGCCTTGGTAGCTCTCCAAGATCTTCAAACAGTTCTTTTTGTAAAATTCCATCCAGTTTTCCTAATTATTCCCAGTACAAGCTAGTCCATCATAGCCCGAAGCAGATGTGCCAATATACTTCTCATTTACATTTCTCTTATTATGCATGAGGTTAAGCATCTTTTCTAATATTTAAATGTTGTTCATGTTTTCCTTGAAATCCTTTCACATCTTCCTACTGGTGTTTCTCCTCATTGATTTATAGGCCGTTGTTATGTGTCAGAGAATTTGGGCTTTTGCCTTTGAGCCAGAGTTTTCTAAGGCCAGTTCTAACTTACATGTCATCAAGTCACTTTCTCCTCTGGGATTTGGCTTCTTCATCTGTGAAATGGGTGAGAGGGCTGGACTTTCACCATGTGGTCTCAGCTTCCTTTTGATCCAGCATCCCTGGCTTGATTACCTCCTTCGGTGTAGGTGAGACAAAAATTGAGGGGGAGGGGGTGGTATTAAGACAAAAAAGTCCTTCCTACGTCCTAACTCCTCATTCTACTGTGTGTATGGTATGCTGCTCTGTGGTTTCAGAAACACCCATAACTGTAACAAGAGGTGGGAATGTTCGTGCTTTTATACCTAAGACCATGGAAACGAAGCACAAAGCCACACTTTCCTAACTCTGCTGCTGCTGCTGCTGCTGCTAAGTTGCTTCAGTTGTGTCCGACTCTGTGCGACCCCATAGACGGCAGCCCACCAGGTTCCCCTGTCCCTGGGATTCTCCAGGCAAGAGCACTGGAGTGGGTTGCCATTTCCTTTTCCAGTGCATGAAAGTGGAAAGTGAAAGTGAAGTCATGTCTGACTCTCAGTGACCCCATGGTACAGCCCATCAGGCTCCTCCATCCATGGGATTTCCCAGGCAAGAGCACTGGAGTGGGGTGCCATTTCCTTCTCCAATGCATGAAAGTGAAAAGTGAAAGTGAAGCCGCTCAGTTGTGTCAGACTCTTAGCGACCGCATGGACTGCAGCCCACCAAGCTCATTCATCCACGGGATTTTCCAGGCAAGAGAAATGGAGTGGGGTGCCACTGCCTTCTCCATTCCTAACTCTAGTCATTCTCATTTTTGCTATATCCATGTACTATATGCACTATTATTTACATAAATGTTTCCAATAAATCGATTCACTTGTTTTTTAATTTATTTGTATCTTTGGCTGCACTAGGTCTTTGTCGCTGCATGAGGGCTCTCTCTAATTGCAGTGCACAGGCATCTCACTGTGGTGGCTTCTCTTGCTGCAGAACACAGCTCTAGGGCGTGCAGGCTCAGTAGGTGTGGTGCACAGGCTTAGTTGCCTTGCGTCATGTGGAATCTTCCCGGACTAGGGATTGGACCCGTGTCCCCTGCATTGACAGGCGGATTTTTAACCACTGGACCACCAGGGAAGCCCTTCAATTCACTTGTTTGTAATCTAAAGATATTTAGCCTTCCTTGTCTTGAAAATGATGTGTGTGAAATCACAGGTTTGCTGTACAAGGATAATTTTTTGATAGAGATTAGCACAAATAAATAACAATGATAATTTTAAGTGTTTTTGGCATTTCCCCTGGATTATTCTCAAGCTTCCCCCAGGCTAGAGTCTCTGGTCTGGTGGTCAAGCATGCCTTGTGTGGCCAGAACACCCAGAGCCTCCACCCACTATCTGGTTAGCTTCACCCAGGCATCATTCAAACATTACTCATTATCACCAGGGTATTGCCAACTGATCCCCACACACAGAAGCAGAGCCCTTCCTGCTTTGTGGCTGAGGGTTGTTTTTGTACTCAAGTGTTTGCAGCCTGTGATGAAAGGTGGCCTAAGACGGTCCCCTAGACAGAAGGCAACTTACCACAGCTACCACCTGAGGTCTCCAGAAATTTTTTTTTTCTTTCAGAGGCTGTGCTCTTGCAACGCAGAGCCTTTCTCTTTCTTCTTCTGAGGTCGGTTATTGCTTTTAGCCCAGAGCCATCGCAAGACTCTGAGAGCAAAGATACAGCAGGAGCCCTAAAATAAATTATAAAGTCCAAAATGGAATGCACTTCAAGTGAGCTCTGAGTGAAAAATAGGTAACGCTTTAGAGCTGTTTTCATAAAAGAAACTGCCAGGCCAATATATCATTGGGTCTTTTTAACTGTGGCATCTGAATAGATTTAATTCTGATTTTTGACATGAGTAGTGCAACTCATACATTTGAGCAGCCGTACCATCTCTGGGCCAACAGTAATTAACTGACCGTTTTTTGTCTATTTGGGAGTAGATATCCACTTCTTTGGCAAATATTAACAAAGACCCACAGAAGTTTGGTTTTCTACCAGGCACTGGGTTTCTGGTGGTGAGCCCCGCTGTCATCCACAGGGAGCTCAGGGCCTGGTGAACAAGAAGTCATCCTGGGAGGCTTCTGGGAGAAACTCGGAGATACTACGGGGTGCAGATTTGAAGACTTCTGGCCTGGAGTTTCCCAGAAATTTCTGATGGACCACAGAGCTCCGTGCTCTGTGTTGAAGTTTTCAGAACCTTTTTCTCCCCTGGTGAGCATCCTGGTCGTGCAATCAGTGGAGCTCCAGCCCCCTCAGGGGATGGACAGGCACAGCCTTACCACCAGGAACTTCTGATCCACGAGAATGTGAATTCACTGAGCTCTCTGTGTGCCTGCACCACCCCTCCTTTTCTGGATGTGTAATTCTGGGGCACGTGTGCATGCTCAGTTGCTCGTTTGTGTCTGAGTCTTTGCAACCCCATGGACTGCAACCCTCCAGGCTCCTCTGTCTGTGAGATTCCTTAGGCAAGAACACTGGAGTGGGTTGTCATTTCCTCCTGCAGGGTACAGACACTAAAGTTCAGAACTGAGCATTGGCCCCAAAGGGAGCCCACTTGTTTCCCTAGATGCATGGGGCAGGCTTTCAGCCCCTGACAGGGTGCCACGTCTTACAGAGGCAGGTCGGCTCTGTGGGTGACTGCAGACATATTCCCACGTGGCCTGGGGCAGGAGATATCTTTCTGCCTCTGTTCCCCCTCAATGTGTCCCACACTCCATTTTGAGGGGATGGCCACAGTCACATAATGGGTTATAACACCTGGGGCTCAGACAAGCGTCATTCCTATCCAGAGCTCTGATGGGAGATGACCTGACCACTGGCCATGCATGACCACTGGCAACTACAAGACCACTCAGGGTGATTCAGCTGCCATTTGGCCACCTGGTAGTCCTCCTGAAGGAAAGGGAAAAGGAGGGGATGCCGGGATGAAAGGAACACACATATGGCTCCTGCAGCATGGGATCTCAACACTCCCATCTCCCCTCTCCCCCAGCCTCAGCCAACACGAAACTCTATATCCAGCAACATCTTCCTCCACCATACCTGAGCCAGTGGCTTTGAGCCTCTGCAGCCTGCATGTCTGGTTCTACAGCAAGTGACTCATACTTGGCTGTGGAGGCTGAAAGAGGAAAGACACCCTCAGGGCAANACTCCCATCTCCCCTCTCCCCCAGCCTCAGCCAACACGAAACTCTATATCCAGCAACATCTTCCTCCACCATACCTGAGCCAGTGGCTTTGAGCCTCTGCAGCCTGCATGTCTGGTTCTACAGCAAGTGACTCATACTTGGCTGTGGAGGCTGAAAGAGGAAAGACACCCTCAGGGCAAGGAGAAGAGATCCGGGTAGTGCAGGGGTGGGTGAGTGGGAGGTAAACACACTGATCAGAACTTCAATGTGTGTGAGCTCATTCACTGAGCAACACGCCAGGGTCCCACCAGTGACTCAGGGATGAGTGCACCTCTCCACGGAGAACCAAGGTCTACCAGGAAGTTCCGGAGAGGGGAAGCCCCTTGGCAGGGGCTCTTCCAACCCTGGCTGTGCAGGCCACCTCCACAGGAGTCTGGCTGGCAGCCAGAGCCAGCGACTGAGCAAGTCATTTGTGAAATCCTCTCCCCTGTGGGGCTGGAGGTGGTCTCCTCCTAGACCAGGTCTGGTGCCCTGGCTCAACAGAAACTTGAAACCTGGGACTGCATCAGGAGGGTGCCGAGGCCCATGCACATCAAAGGGAATTATTGGATGGCTGTCAGAGCCTCCCCAAGTCAGGAGGAGGCGGGGGGGACCAGGCCTGGGGGTAAGCAAAATGTGAGATGAGAGGTGGGAAACCCAGCAGACAAATTGAAATCTTGTCAGGGCTATGTCTCGGCTGCCAAAAGTGCCAGAGCCGCAAAGGAGGCAGGACAGGCCCTCCTGTTGTCCTCACGACCCCCGAGACACCTGATCCAGAGTCAGGGTCCCAGGAGCAGATGTCTGATGGGAAAGCTGCCTCTGGAGTTGGGGAGGGGACCCTGATACCTTTGCTTCTGCCGTGAGAGGAGAGTGCCTGAGTTATCCAGACACAGACGGGAATCCGGGATGATATCCATGAAGAGGGTGGATTCTGAGCCTCCAAGAAGTGACAAATGGTCCCCACAGGCAGAAGGCTGCTTTCCCATCTCTTGTGTTTTCTTTGCTCCGCTCCCAGTTTCCCTTTAGTGCCTGTGGGTTGTAGCACGCAAACTGGGTTCCCAAAAGCCCCACCTAACTTGCCAGCTGCAGTGGAGAGGAGAGAAGAGGATGAAGAGAGAGGCTACATGCCCTGGCGGTGGGATGGTGGCCTTTCCCATGTCCAGCACCCTGGGATGACCATAGAGGACTTGTGAGGTTTGACTGGGCAGTGACCGCCCATTCCTCTCGCGTGAGCTTCAAGGGTGAGCAGTGTCGGGACTCCAGCCAATCATTTAATTCCATATATCAGGCATGGTTGTTGGCCTGCAAAAGGATACCTCGTCCTTAAAAAGTGGGGGGGGGGGGGGGGGGGTGGCGG
>SJYA01001092.1:602742-621616 GCA_006410615.1 Neotragus moschatus
CGGATACTTGGTCTAATTCTAGCCAATGACATTTAAGACTAACTAGATCTTCTTTCTGAAATGTCCCCAAAAGTATGAGAACATGAGGTACAACAGCCATCTTGCTGCCACAGAGGGAAGTCCAGGTCTCCTGAGGGCCCCAGGCAGAGCGGGAGATTGAAGCCAGACCCCAAGTAGAGAGAGAGAGAAACTGGGTTCTCAAAACTCTATTGAGTCCTTGATCCAGCTATACCTGAAGCCTGCAGCCCAACAGTACAGTTATGAGAGCCAAAACGTTTCCTTTTTTGCATAAACCAGGCTGGGTTGGGTTTTCTACCCATCACAAGCAACAGTTGACCTCAGCAAGAAAGACAGAAGAGTGGAATGAATCAGGGAGATATGTCCTCAGTGCTCCTGAAGCCTCAAGCGAGAGGCAGGAGTGTGTACGTGCACACACAAAAATTTTTTTTTATTTCTGCCTTGCTCATCTGTGCTAAAGTAACCTAGGGTAGGATTTTGTACTGCCTAAGCCCGGGGTTTAGAGCAAGAAGTCTTATCTCAGGAGATCCCCATGATCGTAGGGACAGAATTGTTAACTACTTCTCAAGGGGGGTGTGAAATTTGGGAAGAGGGGTCCCAGCCAGAGAGTTTTGTCCCTGGCTGCGCATCCCCCACTTGGAGACCTTCCTTCTGCAGCTTTTCTGTTTTCTTTGAATAAGGGACCTGATTCTTTCCTCCAGTGTGTAATCTCATACTTTAAATGCAGCTTGACTCAGCTTTCAAAATCAACAGATAATACTATAAATACCTGGTATTTGTGCAGCTCTGTCACTGCAGATCCTCGCCTTCCCTCCACCCCGCCCCTTCCAGAGTCCCACCCGCCTCCTCAGCGGCAGGGCAGAGCCGTCATCTTCTTTCTGGGCTGGCAACCCGCTCTCCCTCCGCGGCCTCTGGCCACTGTCCACTCACCCTGATGGGTCGGAACCACGGCAAGGGCCACTCAACACTGCTCTCCGAATCGCTTGAGCTGGGTCGTCTGCTCTGGTGTCCACACAGCCCTCTGCTCCCCACCTTCTACCTCCTTGCCCACCTCTGGAGCCAGTTCACGCCCCAAATACCAGCTTCTTGTTTCTGCAGACGATGTGCTGCCATCCTCCCTGCATCCCTCGTCATGGCCTGATGGTCCAGCCTTCCACCTTCTCATGTCTCCAGCCTTTGGTCCTGCAGTTTCTCTCTTTAAACCACACCATGGAGAACCGTAGCATGTCTGCATGAGCTTGCTTCCACTCATGGTATTTGGTGAGTGCCAGGCACGCTCAGGTGGGAGGGCTTCTGGTCCACGGTGGGTGCTGGAAGATTTAGTTTCACTGAACGTTGCCTTCCTTCCAGGTCATCGCGCCTTCCACGAGCCCCCTTCCTATGCACACATGCGCTGTTCATTCACAATTCTGCACACCCACACCCACAGGTGTCTCCTTGCAAACACAGCCTTGTGCTGTCTACCTGCCTCGACACACACACACTCCCGCTCTTTCCCTTCTTGCAGATGTGCCCTAGCACCGAGCTTGAGGAGACTTCATTTTCATTAAGAGCAGGTAGTTCCTACCCTTAGGTGGGTGAACTGGGGTGATCAAGTGCAGGCTACTCAGAAGTGCAAAAGAACTTACTTTGGCATATCCTACCAGCAATGTCCAATTCCAGAGAGAGGCAGGAAACTGAGAGGGGAAAGAACCAGGAGAGTAGCAAGAGAGGGTCACGACCATGGATGAACCATTGACCCACCTCACCCTTCACCCAGCTCCTGGTCCCAGGGTCTGCAGAGCCCCTGACAATGTAATTCACTTCCCAGGCACTTTGTAACCACACTTGCAATGTTGGGAAACTGTTGATCAATGTTTATTTCCCTACCTTCACACTTTATTTCCTGAGTTTGAATGAGAAAATTATTATATGTAATAATGTTTACTATTTAGTTATTAGGTATGTGCCCTTGTTGGATACTGCACTGAGACGCCACAGGCAGCATTCATTTAAATCGGCACAACTGTCTGGGTGGATGTTATGTCATGTACCATAACCCCCTAGTCCACAGATGAGGATACTGAGGCTGGGACTTGCCCAAGGTCATGGTGAAGGGCGCAGAATGGCAGCTTGAGCTCAAGTCTGCTGACAATTCAGTTCTAACCTCAACCACCAAGGTGTAATACCTGATGCTTCGGAACTTCCTGTCAGATCTGAAAATCTCCAATTATTTTGCCAGAGCAGGTGGCTACAAAATAACTTAGCTGTTCTCTGAGTGAATAAAATTATCTCCTATGTATGTGTTAATACTCTGTTGTTCTGAGTCTTTCTTTTAGCCCACTAAATGTGAGCTTCCTGTGGCTAGAAATATATCTGATTCATCCTTCCATCTAGGGATCCTTCCATCCATAACATCACTTGGCACATAGGAGTTGCCCAGTCAATGTCCAAAGGAAATGGAATAAAATCAAATTCAGGTTTTTGCTCTAGATGTTGTCCCAAAGAAGCTCTCCCTTGAGTCTGTGTTTCTCGCATCTATCTTACACCAACACACATGTGCTTCCTACTCACTGAAGTGAATAAACCATCCCTGGCACACTTGACAATATGATGTAAAGGGGAAGAGTGCAGTCTGGACACGAACCTGGGTTTGAGTCATGGCACATTTTCTCCTCTGTAAACTGGGCTCCCCCTCACTAGCAGCGCTGCCGAGAGCACTGGGCATGATATGCATAAAACACTTGACATGGATCCTGGCACTCAGCGGGCACTGGGGAACAGTGGTTGGTCGGAACCCCTCTCTTGCATATTTCTGCCATGGCTGCTGGTTCCCTCGGTAGAAGAGAGGCATGCTCCAAGTGCCTAGGACCTGTCAAGATGTTCTCATCTTTTCAGCCTGGTTCTCCTCAAGTCTCGGCTTTTTGTAATTTCCCAGAGAGGGTGCCCCACACAGGAGACTGCAGCCTTCTGATCCCAGAAGTGAATTCCTAAACCCACCCTTTCTATCCCTCCATGTGCCCATTTCCAGTCTGCTCCTATGCTGGTCCTCGCCCACCCCACCCCTGCCCCCTAGACCTGTGAGATAGAGCCAGACCATGGAAAACAGAATTCAGTCATACACATGGGAAAAAAGGTTATGAAAATGAAAAGTAAATAAATATGGATGTTGAGGACCTAATTCTGATAAGCGGATTTTCAAAATTAGCCATTTGCAAAGAGTAGATTAAACGCATTTAATGTGGTGGGTGGAAGGAAGTCGATTAAGAAGCACAGCAAACCCCGTTACAGCAGATTCCAGGGAGAAGGCATCACAGGCCCCCTTTGCAGTGAGCTTGTTTGCCGGGATAAACGCTGAATGCCTTTTAAGAGCACTAATTTGCCATTGTCGTGCTGGTAAACAGGCCTCCTGGAAGGGGCCACTCTGCCTTCTGTACACGAGGCGGACAGGCAGGACAGGGAGGGGACTGCTGGGGGCCAGCTCCAGGGGTGTGAGGGACCTCTCCATCTGTGGGGATGCAGGAACATGCCAAGGACAAAGGAAAGACACTGGCTTCCCCATCACCTTCCCCAACCCTCCCCCTACAAGTCCTCTGCACTGAGAATTCTGATCCCAGAATACCTTGCAGCTCCTTCCATGGCAACAGTCGCCCTCCCTCCCTGTGCTGCCTCTGCCTCTTTCCTTCCTGCTCCTTCTCCCAGCAGCCCACTCCCGTCCCCAGAGCCAGGCCCCCGGGGGGGGGTTGGCACACCCCTCAGACAGATGGCCAGTCCATCCATCCTCCAAGGAGGGGCGACCAGGTTTTCACCAGCACAGACACCAAGCCGTACCGAGGCCAGAACCCCAAAATGACCAGGCTCTGTTCTTCCCCAGGGCACCACGTGGATTCAAGGATCTCTGAAAAGAGCTGCTCTTAAAAGCTCTGGCTGGATGTAAGGTTTGAGAAAACAGAGGAGAGGAGGGATATTCTCTACTGTCAGTCCATGGCAGGAAAGCAGGGAGAAGCCAGTGATCCAAACAAACACATCCTGATGTCTTCTAACGGGATCCCAGTGCCCGGACTTGGGAACAGTTTTAACTCCCTTATAGGATCTGAGGCCGAAAGCTGCCATATGGGCTGTCACAGAGTAAGGGCACAGAGAGCACCCCTTTAGCACCATGCTGGCTGGAGCGTGCCTTTACCCCATTCACGTCTCCTGGAGGGGATGAGCTTCCCATAGCACTTGGAATAAACTCATGGACCCTGTGAGGTCTGCCTGCTGCAGCCCTCTCTAACACCGCCCCTGATGCCCCTCCCTCAGATGCTCCTACCCCATCAGCCATCTTTGTTGCCTTGCCTCGCCATGTCCATTCCTGCCCTCTGGTCTTTGCAATTGCCGTGCTCTCTGCCTGGAAGGCTCAGCCACCATTTATACCAGGCCAGTAACTTGGCATTCAGGTCTCCACACAAATGCTGGGCTTCTAGCCACAACCTCCAACCCCCAACCTCCAGACTGTCCCTCTTTATCAGCACCCCCTTTTTCTTGCCTTCACAATGGTTATAGGTATTTGCAGTCACTTAGTTTCATTGATTTATTGGTAAGCTGATCACCTACATCCTTACTGTGTGCAAACAGGGGCTTGCCTGTCTAGGAGAGCTCTGAGCCCACACTGAGAACGGACTTGCCTGGGATCACACAGCCAGAAGTGCTGACAAGGAGACTGGAAGGTCAGAACCATTCCCACTCCTGACAAATCCCATCCCCAGGACCTGGGGATGGGGACAAGCCAGGGACAGGCTCTCATCTGTGATGGCTCCCATCTGAGTTGCTCTCAGGAAGCCACAAGGTAAAATGCCGTCCATCCCTTTGGAAGCAGGGCTTGGGGAGGCTGAAGAGAAGGTGAGTTCTGCTTCGCTGACATTTCACAGATGGGGCAACTGGAGCAGAGGTGTGAAATGCTTGGCCAAATCCCCACGGCTTGTAAGTGACAAAGACGGGGCTCAAACCCAGGTGATCTAGGGTGGGGAGGAGGGAGTTAAGAGGGGATCCTGAACCCAGAAGCATGACATTGTGGTCTAGGGTGGGCAAGAGGGAATTAAGAGGGGATCCTGAACCCAGAAACATGACATTTCAGCCTAGGGTAGTGGGTGACTCTCAAATATTTTGAATCAAGACAATTTCTGGAGCTACCGCTTGAAAGGTCATCTTGATAGCACTGCTCCAGTGATTCTCACTCGACAGGACTGAGGTGGAGCCCTGGAACCTGCATGTTGAACAAGCACCCCCCAGGTAACTGATACAGGCAGCACAGGGACTTCCACCCTTTGATGGGAGAGAGTCCTGGCCAGAGACCAGAGGAACCACCACTGTGACGATCCCTGCAAAGCTACCATCTCCTGCCCTCTCCCCTGCCTGGTCCCTACCCCCACCCCCGCATCCTCTCCAAAGTGAGACTATGAGGCCTGATCGATGCCAGGGCAGCCTTGCTGCTGTCAGCTGATGGATCTGAAAGTCAGGCATGTAGCTAGCTTCCCGTGAGATGCTGGGGGAGTTGGCCAGAGGAAGGGAAGGGAAGGCTCTTGATCCAATCCTTCTCCCTCATTCCTGTACCTGGCCCTACCCCAAGTCCACCTGGGTGACATGGGCTCCACCAACAGGGACACGCCCAGGGACAAAGGGGCAACCTGGCATCAAGGGACAGGGCTGTCTCCCTTGGGCTGGGCTCAAGGGAGAGGGGCCCCTCAGGAGACAGTGTGCTGACCCCAAGGACCCCTGAGGTCTCTGTGAGGAAGGCAACCTCTGGCCTTTTTGCCGCCATGCCCTGTTCCAGCCAAGGTGGCGCGAGGTGGGCCCAGCAGGTGAATGAGCCAGGCAGTTCCATCTTTGCTGTCATGACTCCAGGAAAGAATGCTGTGTTCTGTGTGGTCCCAAGGCTGTTTCTGGAGAGGGGCCTGCGGTGGGGAGGGCAGTTGTGGATACAGCCACCCTGCTCTGTCCAGAAGTATAGACACTTGTCTACATGGTACTATATAACTCATCTTACTGCCCGGGGGTCACATTTCTCACAAGACCCAAGCTGGGGTGTTTGGAACTGAGAAGCAGTAGCCTCGGGCCAGGCTCTAGGTCAAGTGCTGGACAAGGCTTGTCTGCTCTGCCCAAAGTTCTAGAGCAACAGTTTCTAGAACTGTCCCCAACTCACAGATACAGAAACAAAGAGGCCAGCAAGCTGAATGACCTAGAGCCCAAGTCACACTCCTTCCCACCTCCCAGGCTGGTGAGAGTAAGGACAGGAAGCTGCACACTGCGGGCTTGGGTTCTATGGAAGAACTACGTGCTGGGTCCACATCGGGTGCTGGCTGGAGCAGCGCTAAGAGTCCGCTGGGACACCTGGTGGTGTGAGCCGCTGCTCCTACCCCAGACGGCATGTAGCTTCTGCCTCCGGCTCCCTGAGGCCCCTGACTCCTCTGTCCTGGCTGCTCTGGCCTCCTTGGGCTTCCGGGACCCTCTGGACCTGCTCTGGCCACAGCTCTGAAGCGTCAATGCCCGGTCTTTGGGGTTATTAATTATCTTGGCTGTCACCCTGGATCTCAGAGAGGATTTGTTACAAATCTGACCTGAAGTCTTCTGTAAGCTAAGGAAATCTCTGTCTCCCCATGAGGGGCCCGCCTAGTTCAGCAGAAAGACCCAGACGGGAGCCCAAGCCCATCCCAGACAGAACCAATCCTCTCTCTCAGCCTCAGTTTCTTTCTTTATTAGAAACGACAACAAAGGATGATGCTTTCTGCCTGCCTCACAGAGGATCCTGGAGGTAACTTAGCTGAGCAAGTGGGGGCTTTGCACATGGGAGNATTTAAATCGGCACAACTGTCTGGGTGGATGTTATGTCATGTACCATAACCCCCTAGTCCACAGATGAGGATACTGAGGCTGGGACTTGCCCAAGGTCATGGTGAAGGGCGCAGAATGGCAGCTTGAGCTCAAGTCTGCTGACAATTCAGTTCTAACCTCAACCACCAAGGTGTAATACCTGATGCTTCGGAACTTCCTGTCAGATCTGAAAATCTCCAATTATTTTGCCAGAGCAGGTGGCTACAAAATAACTTAGCTGTTCTCTGAGTGAATAAAATTATCTCCTATGTATGTGTTAATACTCTGTTGTTCTGAGTCTTTCTTTTAGCCCACTAAATGTGAGCTTCCTGTGGCTAGAAATATATCTGATTCATCCTTCCATCTAGGGATCCTTCCATCCATAACATCACTTGGCACATAGGAGTTGCCCAGTCAATGTCCAAAGGAAATGGAATAAAATCAAATTCAGGTTTTTGCTCTAGATGTTGTCCCAAAGAAGCTCTCCCTTGAGTCTGTGTTTCTCGCATCTATCTTACACCAACACACATGTGCTTCCTACTCACTGAAGTGAATAAACCATCCCTGGCACACTTGACAATATGATGTAAAGGGGAAGAGTGCAGTCTGGACACGAACCTGGGTTTGAGTCATGGCACATTTTCTCCTCTGTAAACTGGGCTCCCCCTCACTAGCAGCGCTGCCGAGAGCACTGGGCATGATATGCATAAAACACTTGACATGGATCCTGGCACTCAGCGGGCACTGGGGAACAGTGGTTGGTCGGAACCCCTCTCTTGCATATTTCTGCCATGGCTGCTGGTTCCCTCGGTAGAAGAGAGGCATGCTCCAAGTGCCTAGGACCTGTCAAGATGTTCTCATCTTTTCAGCCTGGTTCTCCTCAAGTCTCGGCTTTTTGTAATTTCCCAGAGAGGGTGCCCCACACAGGAGACTGCAGCCTTCTGATCCCAGAAGTGAATTCCTAAACCCACCCTTTCTATCCCTCCATGTGCCCATTTCCAGTCTGCTCCTATGCTGGTCCTCGCCCACCCCACCCCTGCCCCCTAGACCTGTGAGATAGAGCCAGACCATGGAAAACAGAATTCAGTCATACACATGGGAAAAAAGGTTATGAAAATGAAAAGTAAATAAATATGGATGTTGAGGACCTAATTCTGATAAGCGGATTTTCAAAATTAGCCATTTGCAAAGAGTAGATTAAACGCATTTAATGTGGTGGGTGGAAGGAAGTCGATTAAGAAGCACAGCAAACCCCGTTTCAGCAGATTCCAGGGAGAAGGCATCACAGGCCCCCTTTGCAGTGAGCTTGTTTGCCGGGATAAACGCTGAATGCCTTTTAAGAGCACTAATTTGCCATTGTCGTGCTGGTAAACAGGCCTCCTGGAAGGGGCCACTCTGCCTTCTGTACACGAGGCGGACAGGCAGGACAGGGAGGGGACTGCTGGGGGCCAGCTCCAGGGGTGTGAGGGACCTCTCCATCTGTGGGGATGCAGGAACATGCCAAGGACAAAGGAAAGACACTGGCTTCCCCATCACCTTCCCCAACCCTCCCCCTACAAGTCCTCTGCACTGAGAATTCTGATCCCAGAATACCTTGCAGCTCCTTCCATGGCAACAGTCGCCCTCCCTCCCTGTGCTGCCTCTGCCTCTTTCCTTCCTGCTCCTTCTCCCAGCAGCCCACTCCCGTCCCCAGAGCCAGGCCCCCGGGGGGGGGTTGGCACACCCCTCAGACAGATGGCCAGTCCATCCATCCTCCAAGGAGGGGCGACCAGGTTTTCACCAGCACAGACACCAAGCCGTACCGAGGCCAGAACCCCAAAATGACCAGGCTCTGTTCTTCCCCAGGGCACCACGTGGATTCAAGGATCTCTGAAAAGAGCTGCTCTTAAAAGCTCTGGCTGGATGTAAGGTTTGAGAAAACAGAGGAGAGGAGGGATATTCTCTACTGTCAGTCCATGGCAGGAAAGCAGGGAGAAGCCAGTGATCCAAACAAACACATCCTGATGTCTTCTAACGGGAT
Organism: Neotragus moschatus; assembly: GCA_006410615.1. Taxonomy (NCBI): domain Eukaryota; kingdom Metazoa; phylum Chordata; class Mammalia; order Artiodactyla; family Bovidae; genus Neotragus; species Neotragus moschatus. Next base: position 611,609 of record SJYA01001092.1, read on the forward strand.
CCCAGTGCCCGGACTTGGGAACAGTTTTAACTCCCTTATAGGATCTGAGGCCGAAAGCTGCCATATGGGCTGTCACAGAGTAAGGGCACAGAGAGCACCCCTTTAGCACCATGCTGGCTGGAGCGTGCCTTTACCCCATTCACGTCTCCTGGAGGGGATGAGCTTCCCATAGCACTTGGAATAAACTCATGGACCCTGTGAGGTCTGCCTGCTGCAGCCCTCTCTAACACCGCCCCTGATGCCCCTCCCTCAGATGCTCCTACCCCATCAGCCATCTTTGTTGCCTTGCCTCGCCATGTCCATTCCTGCCCTCTGGTCTTTGCAATTGCCGTGCTCTCTGCCTGGAAGGCTCAGCCACCATTTATACCAGGCCAGTAACTTGGCATTCAGGTCTCCACACAAATGCTGGGCTTCTAGCCACAACCTCCAACCCCCAACCTCCAGACTGTCCCTCTTTATCAGCACCCCCTTTTTCTTGCCTTCACAATGGTTATAGGTATTTGCAGTCACTTAGTTTCATTGATTTATTGGTAAGCTGATCACCTACATCCTTACTGTGTGCAAACAGGGGCTTGCCTGTCTAGGAGAGCTCTGAGCCCACACTGAGAACGGACTTGCCTGGGATCACACAGCCAGAAGTGCTGACAAGGAGACTGGAAGGTCAGAACCATTCCCACTCCTGACAAATCCCATCCCCAGGACCTGGGGATGGGGACAAGCCAGGGACAGGCTCTCATCTGTGATGGCTCCCATCTGAGTTGCTCTCAGGAAGCCACAAGGTAAAATGCCGTCCATCCCTTTGGAAGCAGGGCTTGGGGAGGCTGAAGAGAAGGTGAGTTCTGCTTCGCTGACATTTCACAGATGGGGCAACCGGAGCAGAGGTGTGAAATGCTTGGCCAAATCCCCACGGCTTGTAAGTGGCAAAGACGGGGCTCAAACCCAGGTGATCTAGGGTGGGGAGGAGGGAGTTAAGAGGGGATCCTGAACCCAGAAGCATGACATTGTGGTCTAGGGTGGGCAAGAGGGAATTAAGAGGGGATCCTGAACCCAGAAACATGACATTTCAGCCTAGGGTAGTGGGTGACTCTCAAATATTTTGAATCAAGACAATTTCTGGAGCTACCGCTTGAAAGGTCATCTTGATAGCACTGCTCCAGTGATTCTCACTCGACAGGACTGAGGTGGAGCCCTGGAACCTGCGTGTTGAATAAGCACCCCCCAGGTAACTGATACAGGCAGCACAGGGACTTCCACCCTTTGATGGGAGAGTGTCCTGGCCAGAGACCAGAGGAACCACCACTGTGACGATCCCTGCAAAGCTACCATCTCCTGCCCTCTCCCCTGCCTGGTCCCTACCCCCACCCCCGCATCCTCTCCAAAGTGAGACTATGAGGCCTGATCGATGCCAGGGCAGCCTTGCTGCTGTCAGCTGATGGATCTGAAAGTCAGGCATGTAGCTAGCTTCCCGTGAGATGCTGGGGGAGTTGGCCAGAGGAAGGGAAGGGAAGGCTCTTGATCCAATCCTTCTCACTCATTCCTGTACCTGGCCCTACCCCAAGTCCACCTGGGTGACATGGGCTCCACCAACAGGGACACGCCCGGGGACAAAGGGGCGACCTGGCATCAAGGGACAGGGCTGTCTCCCTTGGGCTGGGCTCAAGGGAGAGGGGCCCCTCAGGAGACAGTGTGCTGACCCCAAGGACCCCTGAGGTCTCTGTGAGGAAGGCAACCTCTGGCCTTTTTGCCGCCATGCCCTGTTCCAGCCAAGGTGGCGCGAGGTGGGCCCAGCAGGTGAATGAGCCAGGCAGTTCCATCTTTGCTGTCATGACTCCAGGAAAGAATGCTGTGTTCTGTGTGGTCCCAAGGCTGTTTCTGGAGAGGGGCCTGCGGTGGGGAGGGCAGTTGTGGATACAGCCACCCTGCTCTGTCCAGAAGTATAGACACTTGTCTACATGGTACTATATAACTCATCTTACTGCCCGGGGGTCACATTTCTCACAAGACCCAAGCTGGGGTGTTTGGAACTGAGAAGCAGTAGCCTCGGGCCAGGCTCTAGGTCAAGTGCTGGACAAGGCTTGTCTGCTCTGCCCAAAGTTCTAGAGCAACAGTTTCTAGAACTGTCCCCAACTCACAGATACAGAAACAAAGAGGCCAGCAAGCTGAATGACCTAGAGCCCAAGTCACACTCCTTCCCATCTCCCAGGCTGGTGAGAGTAAGGACAGGAAGCTGCACACTGCGGGCTTGGGTTCTATGGAAGAACTACGTGCTGGGTCCACATCTGGTGCTGGCTGGAGCAGCGCTAAGAGTCCGCTGGGACACCTGGTGGTGTGAGCCGCTGCTCCTACCCCAGACGGCATGTAGCTTCTGCCTCCGGCTCCCTGAGGCCCCTGACTCCTCTGTCCTGGCTGCTCTGGCCTCCTTGGGCTTCCGGGACCCTCTGGACCTGCTCTGGCCACAGCTCTGAAGCGTCAATGCCCGGTCTTTGGGGTTATTAATTATCTTGGCTGTCACCCTGGATCTCAGAGAGGATTTGTTACAAATCTGACCTGAAGTCTTCTGTAAGCTAAGGAAATCTCTGTCTCCCCATGAGGGGCCCGCCTAGTTCAGCAGAAAGACCCAGACGGGAGCCCAAGCCCATCCCAGACAGAACCAATCCTCTCTCTCAGCCTCAGTTTCTTTATTAGAAACGACAACAAAGGATGATGCTTTCTGCCTGCCTCACAGAGGATCCTGGAGGTAACTTAGCTGAGCAAGTGGGGGCTTTGCACATGGGAGCGCTCAGAGCCTCCCAGGCCACGAAGTTCTCCACCTCCTGTAGACGTGGACTCAGCTCCCACCCCCTCTTGAACCCTTTCTCTCCTAATGACTGATATTTCAAAATTGGTCTGTGGTTCTGAACAAGAACAAAAATCATTGGAATTTATCATCAGGGACTTGCTTTCATCTATATTTGCCAATTCCCGGCCTCAGGTCTCCACAGTTCATTATTTGTGTTTTTCCTTTGCCGCTGACGAGCTGTTTCCTGAATCCAGTTGCCCGTGTTCGAAGGAAGCTTGGGCCTCCCACATGGTGCTCAAACTGGCCTTCTCTGGCTCACAAGTGAGGGGGGAGGGGAGCTGAGATTCCAGATGGCTTCAGGAGCCACTGGTGGGATGGAGGAGACAGGGGGAGAAGCGAGGGAGAGACCGGGGGTGGGGGGAGAGGGAGCATTTGAGAACTGAGGTAAACAAATTCGAGGCCAATTACCCGTGGCAACTTTGCCTCCCAAGGAGGGGAGATGGCTGGAAAAATAAGAAGATAATATCGACCCAACCACAAGATGGTGAAAGCTGGTACCCAGCTGGGAACTTGCTGCCACCCCTCCCCCAACTCTGGGGGGACAGGGGCAGGGGTAAGAGAAAATTCCACAATCCAACAGGACAGGGAGGTTGGCAGGAGAGACTGTGAAGCTAAAAAGTACAAAAAAAAAAAAAAAAGAAGAAAAGAAAAAAACAACAGTTCAGCAGGGAGGAAGTCTGTGAGGAGGCAAGAGCAGAGAGAGACAGAAAGTGAGAGCCACGCCTCGAGCAGAGATGCTGTCCACCCCTCGCTGGCCACCCCGTGCCCCTACCCGCAGCACCTGCTGGGTAATGAGGGCCCAGGTCTGTTCCGGATGCAGGGCGCTCCCTTCCTGTGAGAACATCTTTTTGTCCTTGAGCGGGTGGTGATAGATGGAGAAACTGGCTCCGAGTAGGGAGGTAAGCAGCCAAGGGTCACCTGGAGAATTAATGTCATAATTGAGAATAACAAGTAGGCCTCCTGTTTACTAGATAAAACAGTGCTGGGGGATGTGCTGTGAGAGACAGGAAAATAGAATGTGAAGTCATTTTCTTATTTCTCGGCAAATGTCGTTGATGCTGGCATTTTCCCCCTCCCCTCCCCCCAAGAGGCTGGAGCTGCCCCTGTCTTTTTCTCATCCACGCAGGGATGCTGAGACCCTTGAGTTTCATGTCCTCCCACCTGCTTGGGGAGTTTCTCAGAGCAGGATCCAGGGATGAGCAGAGAATCACCAGGTGGTGGGGGATGAGGAGCGGCATAACCACTGAATTCCCTCTGGGGCCACCCAAAAAGGTCAGAAGGGTACCTGGGAGTCAGGGCTCACCGCTAGCACTCCCTGTGAGAGTCCAGGAGCTCAGGACAGAGGAAGAGGTTCAAACCCCAGCTCTGCTCACGCTGGGGCTCTGTGCTGTGCTTAGTCGCTCAGTATCCTACTCTTTGTGACCACATAGACTGTGGCCCACCAGGCTCCTATGTCCATAGGATTCTCCAGGCAAGAATACTGGAGTAGGTTGCCATTCCCTTCTCTTGGGATCTTCCCAACCCAGGGATCGAACCCAGGTCGCCCTCATTGCAGGCAGATTCTTTACCGTCTGAGCCACTTTTACAGGGAAGCTTCTCTGTAAAATGAGGCTACCCTCAAAAGGCTATTATGAACATTAAACGTGACAAACACACCCAAGCGCCTTGGTTGTGGTACAAGTGACTGGATGACCAGGCTGCGTGCGGGAAACATCGTTATCACACGCAACGGTTAAACTGTGAGGGTTCTCAGGGCATCTTATGTGAGAACTTTTAAGAGCTATGAAATTAATTGGAGGGTGTTAACTGTAAAAATAAAGTAACAGAGGAAAATTATCTCTAAAGTATCAGAACAAAGCAATTAGCTAAAAAGAAGATGGTACACAGGGAAAGGAAGATGCGTGCAAACAGCTGTAGCACTGGGACCCAGGAGAGCACAGCCCATCGGTCAAGACACCCTAGCCTCTGGGGCCTGGGGACCTGTGTGAGTCAACCGGGAAGTGAGAAAACGAGGCCAGTGAGCAAACGAGGGGCACACAGTTGAGACCAGATCACAAGCAGTGGGGCAAAGGGGAGGTAACTGACAACTAGATATGCTTCTAGAGACAGAACTGAACTGACTGATCTATGCTACATTCACTGGCTGCATGGCCTTGAGTATGTCACTGAAGGAGACTGGATGAATGCTGATATTCTTTCCAGGCCCCTAGGAGTCTTGCTTACTGGGAGGCTAAGTGCTCTGGAATATCAAGAGTGGGGGAAAGAAGACAGGCTGGACGAGGAGAGGTGGGAATTGGGAAGAAAATAGAACNGCCTTGAGTATGTCACTGAAGGAGACTGGATGAATGCTGATATTCTTTCCAGGCCCCTAGGAGTCTTGCTTACTGGGAGGCTAAGTGCTCTGGAATATCAAGAGTGGGGGAAAGAAGACAGGCTGGACGAGGAGAGGTGGGAATTGGGAAGAAAATAGAACAAGGCTGGAACTCCTCTCTGGGTATGTGACCTTTGGCAAGTTCCTCTGCCTTAGTGTCCTCATTCGTCAAACTGGAAGAAGAATTTCTGCAGAAACTGTTGAGAAGGGTAAGTTGGATGAAGCATGTGAGTGCAGGCTAGGCCGTCTGTATGAGCTAGTGTTCTGCTTGCTTCCTAGCCAGATCAGCCCTGCTCTGGGCTCCCTGCTCTCTCTGAGACTTGGATGCGATTGACACCTTCCCCATCTCCCTTTGTCCCTTGGGGTGGGCCAAGACAATCAGCATGTCCCATCCTTCTAGTCACAGTGATTGGTTTAGGGAGAGGGCGGGTGACCTAAGCCAGGCCAATCAAAGAATCTCAGCACTTTTATGGGAATAAGTGTGAGTTGCTCAGTCCTGACTCTCTCTGATCCCATGGACTGGAACCCACCAGGCTCCTCTGTCCATGGGATTCTCCAGGCAAGAATACTGGAGTAGATTGCCATTCCCTTCTCTGGGGGGATCTTCCTGACCCAGCAATCTAATCCGGGTCTCCTGAATTGCAGGCAGATTCTTTACCATCTCAGCCAAATGCCTGGCCACAAACAAGCTTTCCCCCAACCCCATATTCAAAACAGGAAGCTTGTGGTCTCAGGAACTCCTGAATGTTCTCACAGGGAGTCCTGGATCCCCCTATTGCTGAAGATAGACTGCCACATGAGCCAACATATTCACTTGTTTGCTCTAGCTTTTCTCAGTCGCTACAAAATAAAGCCTCTTCCATCCCACCCAATCACCAGCTCACATAAAATTGAGAGTCCCTTCTCATAAGTGCCCCCGCCTGGCTCTAGGGTGGGAATTTCCATTTCTAGCAAGCTCCATCACCCCAGCAGCAGCAGGCACTGGGTTGTCACGTGTGGCCACTGCTGCCTGGCTCTGCTGCTCCATCTACCAAAAAGCTGCACACATTCACCTTGCTATTAAGTATTGCCAGGAGCCAGCCTCCTCTTAGCTCTGGGCCCCATTGCAGCAGGGCTCAGAGATGCATTAAATAAAGACTGCAGCCCTGAAACTGTTCGAATGGATCTACGTCAACGAGGACAGCGAGGGCATGCCTTTAAATAGATTATCACCAAGAGTCTGCCAGGGCAGGCCAAGTTTGCCTTCAGCATCATCCTCCCCTCGTTCCTGCATCCCTCCTCTGTCTACTTTTAGCGGACTTTGCCCCATATCCCGTCAGAAATTAATTCACACTGTAGTGGCTTAATGTGTTACTCCTCTAGATTTCAGAGAGGAACGGCACACAGGAGTGGGCAGTGTTTAACCTAAAGGATGGGTTCGGTGATGATGGCATTGTAGACACCCTAAAGTCACAACTGAACCATGACTGGGGTTGGAGGATTTTCTATAGCCCCCTCCATCCCCACCACCCTGCCCCCACTGTCCCCATGATTTCTTTCTCTGACCAGGAATCCTACTTCCTTTCCCTTCTCCTGGGAGGCTGTGCCTCAGAGTTCATTCCGTGCAGAGTCCAGGTCGGGTTTGTCTGTGTCCTTCTCAGGGAGGACAGAAGCGGGAAGAGGGAAGCTTGGATCTTGGGGGCAGGGGTGCCTTGGTGCCTGTGATCAGATTTTCTGCTTGGCCACGGGTGGCATTCACCATTGGCTGTTGGACTTTGAAGGAGGACCTCCGGGGGGAGAGGCTGGCTCCCAGGAAGTTGGGGCTTTCCTGGGTGAGGTTTCTACAACCCCATTGTGTGGTCAGGTGCCTCTCCACCACCACCACCCCGGTCTCCACCGTGGGACCCAGCCTCCCCACCCAGCGGGCACCCAATGCTTAGTTTACCATCCTTGCTGAGTGCTGCTGCTGCTGCTGCTGCTAAGTCGCTTCAGTCGTGTCCGACTCTGTGCGACCCCATAGACGGCAGCCCCCCAGGCTCCCCGTCCCTGGGATTCTCCAGGCAAGAACACTGAAGTGGGTTGCCATTTCCTTCTCCAATGTGTGAAAGTGAAAGTGAAGTCGCTCAGTCGTGCCCGACTCACAGCGACCTAGGCACCCCCTAATGGCCTCAGATGCATTATCTCTTTTAATCCTCAAAACTAGGCTATGAAATTGGTACTATTTTAATCTCCATTTTACAGATAGGTAAAGTGAAGACCAGAGAGGTCAAGTAGCCTGGCCAAGGTCACCCAACCAGAGAGACATATAGCCAGGATTCAAACCCAGGGAGTCTGGCTCCAGACCCCAAAGCCTTGACTCCCCACACCATACTCCTTCCGCTTAAGTCCTGTATTTACATCCTGCGGCATCTGTCGGCTGTTGTTAATTGCCTCCCATATGCCAGGCCTGGTGTGAGGCAGGTTACAGTCCATTTTATTTTCCCTTCATAACCGCCCTGCAAGTTAGGCCCATGGGTCCTGTTTCATAGAAAAGGACACCAGAGTGAGAGAAGAGATGCTAGTGACCTCAGGTTGCTCAGCTCATCGGTGGCCATGCTGGGATTCAAATTGGGTCCATCTGATTCCAACATCCATGAGCTCTGCTGTTTGGGGCCCAAGAACTCCCAGACTGTGACAGCCTACAAAAAAAACTTTTAAACTTTTTATTTGGGAATTATTACAGAGTCACAGAAAGTTGCAGAAATAACGCAGAGGCCTCATGTGCCTTTTCTCGTTCCCCCAGTGGCTATACCCTACGTAACTCCAGCGCAACACCAAGACCAGGCAACTGGCATGGCGCAGTGTGTGCATAGCATTCCGTCATTTTATCACCTGTGGAGATTCAAGAAATCACAGCAATCAACCTCCACAACTGTTCCATCACCACAAAGACGCCCCTTGTGCTACCCTTTACTGTCCCATCCACCTCTACCATCCCCAGCTTTTGGCAACCACATATCTGTTTGCCATCTCCACGACTGCCACACTAAGAATGTTATGTAAATGAAATCATAGGCTATGCTGGCTCTTGAAAACAGCTTTCTTCACTCACAAGGGCCTTATTTTTAAATAAGTATTGAGTACCTACTACATAGCAGGCAGGTGTTAGCCCCTTTAGGAATATATATCACAGGAGAGTCTTCTGGGTGAAAGTGACAGAAGCCACCTCAAACTGTAAAAGAGAATGCACTGGTGTCAGTAATGGAAAACCCCAGAGGTAGGGCTGGCCTCAGGTCCAGCTGTATCTAGAAGCTTGTCAGGACTTCGCTCATCCTCCATCCTTGACTCGGCTCCGCTCGGTGTTGTTTCCCCTAGAAGCCTGGCTCTTACCACTTGGCAGCTGCCCATCACTCACTCCCACATCCTGCTCAATCGCAGACCCAGGAGAAAAGTTCTAGCAAGTGTTCTGACCCTGATTGGCCCAGCTTGGTGCCCACGTGATGCTGAAACCTATCACTGGTATGAGAAGGCAGAGGCTGTTTGCAGTGCTCTGATTGGCTAATTTTTGGTCATGTGGCCTCTCCTGGGACCAAGCCTGATGTCAACCCAACACAAATCCCAGCAACTGTGGCCAGGGCTTTAAGGAGAATTTGAGGTGCCATAGCTGGAGGAAAGGGGGACTCGGCGATGAGACTATGGGATACCTGATGGTATTAACACTGCCTCAGCTCAACTTGTTTGTTTTTCAAAAAATATGAAGAAAGTTAGACTTGGGAAGTCCTGCTCACATTCAGAGCTCTAGGTCCTGGGAATAGTCCTGCTGGGATCTGAATTGCAGGTGGCGATGCCCACCCTCCCCTCACGTCTAATCTCAGATGCAGAAATGGAAGGGCTCTGGTGTGGAGCACAGCTGGGCTCACACAGCCTTTTAGTTCCTGCTGGGTCTGGCTGTGGCCCACCCTCTCGGGGACTCAGCATGTGGACCACAGGACCCTGGGGACATCCTCCAGCGGAGGCTGGCCCTGAAGTGAGGCCCCCACTTCCAGCATCCAGGCAGGCATGGAGCTTCTCATGGTCCCGTCCCCACACATGCATACCCTGGCACCTGCCACATGCGTGGGCTGCCACGTGGTACAGGGAGAGTCAGGAAGAGCCGATCGCGTCCCACAGCAAGGACAGGCAGATGGAGCGGATGACTTAGCACGGAGGCCAGATGCGGCCAGATGAGAAGAGTAAACACGAACGCTGGAGGCCAAACCCGGCACAGCCCCCTTGCAGAGCCGGGCANGAGGCTGGCCCTGAAGTGAGGCCCCCACTTCCAGCATCCAGGCAGGCATGGAGCTTCTCATGGTCCCGTCCCCACACATGCATACCCTGGCACCTGCCACATGCGTGGGCTGCCACGTGGTACAGGGAGAGTCAGGAAGAGCCGATCGCGTCCCACAGCGAGGACAGGCAGATGGAGCGGATGACTTAGCACGGAGGCCAGATGCGGCCAGATGAGAAGAGTAAACACGAACGCTGGAGGCCAAACCCGGCACAGCCCCCTTGCAGAGCCGGGCAGGAATAGTGTGGACCCGGGTGGTAACAGACAGACGAGGACAGGGACGGGGGAGATGGATGGCCCCATCAGCTCAGCAGAGTGAGGAAAGTCAGACAGATGGTCTTGTTAAAGAAACCAGCCCGCATGAGGGAACAGGGCTCTGCGCTGGAGCGGGGGCACCCAAGGCAGACTCGGCTGGTGAGGGGTGCTCGTGGCCTGGGTCGTTTGACTCAGAAGCACTGACCACAACAGGTGGGCTGTGAAACCCTTGACCTTGTGTCCCATCCAAGGAAAGCT
>SJYA01001092.1:621716-667345 GCA_006410615.1 Neotragus moschatus
CACGCAATCCCTCAGCGGATGCTGCTGGCTCCACCCCCAGTTCGATCCCAGATCCGCCCAAAGCCACTCCCTCCCCATTCAGCCCCGTCCTCTCTCACTATAGCCTCCAGAGTTTTTGGTCACTTCCTACTCATTCTCTCCATTCCCAAAAGCATCCTGAGAAGTTTTCTTAATAATGTAAATCAGAACCCGGAACTCTCCATTTGAAGCTCTCTGGTGACCACCCCGCACATTTGGAATGAAACGCAAACTCCTTTCCAGGGCAGCAGTATCCTTCCCCTCACACCCTTGCTCCCTCCCAGCTTCAGTCATTTCCTTTCTTCCCATCCCTCCCCTCCCCAGCCAATGTTCTACACTGGTTCCCACCTTGGGGCCTTTGGCCCTGCCATTCCCTCTAGGGCTTGCTCTTTCCTCAGATTCTTCCTCTCAGGCCACAGCTGAAGTGTCACCTACTTCTGCAGCCCGGGGTGTTCTCCATCACATCTCTCCCTCTGTTTTATATTCTAGACTGCGGTTACCTGACGCTATCACACATTTGCTTACCTGCTGTGTCTTCCTCCTTCCCCACTGAAACCTGAGCAGGGACCACAGCCGATGTGTCCACCAGCGCCCAAGTGACACCTGGCACATAGTAGGTGCTGCATACATACCTGAATGGATGAACAGATGCGTGCACCATTGCCTGCCTGTTATCCCTTTTAGTCCCTGCAGCCGAGGGAGACGGTGAGGCCCAGAGGTGAGTGTCCCGCTGGCTAGGTGGCTGGGCCTGACCCACAGGCTGAGTTATCAGGTCGCCATGCCAGGCAGGCCTCAAGCCCACCCGCTGTTGTGGGAGTTGGATACCCAGTGCTTTGTGCTTCCCTCCCTTTTTTAGCTCTTGACACTGGGCTGGTATGTGCCTCCCCGCCTTCCTTTCAAAGGAGGCAGCAGCCAAAGTTCTCACTCCCTCCTGGTGCAGAGGGTTTTTCCCTGTGTAGACAGATCCAAAAACCCTTGCTGGAGAGGGGTTCCCGGAGCATCTGCCTGGGGGTGGGGGCGGGGGTCTGCCTGCTCTCCCTATTCAGAAGATGTTTTCCCAGACTCCTCCTGGTGCTAAACCCTTCCTCCAAATTAACAAGAACGCTCATTACCACCCAACCAGTGCCTATTAGGCAGCAAATGTGTCTTACTTGCCAAAGCTCCCCCAGACGTCAGGCCACTCCCCATCTCTCCTGGGTGGGGGTGGGGAGTGGTGGCTGTCTGCAGGGTGAGAGGATAGGGCACCCTGCTGGGCTGCAGGTTTCTGCTCTGAACCCTCACACCTCCCCATCCCAACCCCCCACTCGCAGCTGGAAAGCACACACAGGTGCCCTGGCTTCCAGCATGGTTTGTGATCCCACCTCTGTCAACAGGTCTGTAGGGGGGGACTTGTTTTTGTTGTTGTTCAGTCACTCAGCCGTGTCCGACTCTTTGCGACCCCACGGACTGCAGCACATCAGGCTTCCCTGTCCTTCACTATCTCTCAGAGTTTGCTCAAACTTATAGCCACTGAGTCAGTGATGCCATCCAACCATCTCATCCTCTGTCGTCCCCTTCCCCTCCTGCCTTCAATCTTTCCCAGCATCAGGGTCTTTTCCAACGTCAGGTGGCCAAAGTATTGGAGCTTCGGCTTCGGCATCATTCCAATGAAAATTTAGGGTTGATTTCCTTTAGGATTGACTGCTGGGAGGTTTTAAAGAGGGATTTGCTGCTGGGTTTTAAAGAAGACGTTAGAGCAGAGGCATTTGTAAAGCAGGGAGAGTTGGAAATCACTTACTTAGGAAATACTCTTAAACTTCAATCCTTCCACACTTTAACATTTGATGAGAGCTTTTAAAACAGCCCATGGGTGCTCTCAGCCTCCACACCATTCCCAGGCCTTCAAGGGCTCTCCACTGCTCAACCAGGGCCTGGAAACCACCTTGAGTCTCAGCCTCCAAACAGTTGTGCTGGAAGGCTCCAGCTCACCGTGGGTTTTTACAGGCTGCTCACAAGACTTCAGGGAACAGGAAACTGATTAGAAATCAGGAGTGAAATGGCTCATCCTACACAATGTGTATAATAAATATTAGATAACAACAACAACAACAATAATAATTTGGCCTACATCTTCCGAGTTGTCTAAGGAGGTGTCAGAAGCACAATTATAGACTGGCTGGTGGAAAAAGCAACATTTGGCTGCTTGAAAACAGCCTCCTTTGGCTCATTAGTGGGGCATGTGCCCGAGGGCAGGGAACGTTCATTCAACTCCAGAATTTTTATCACCGAAACCACCCCACAGTCGTTTTGCACTCAGGCAGATTTCCTGAGACATTTCTCCAAAGGATGAGGGGAGCCCTTGAGAGCTCAGAAAGCTCACTGTTCATTTATCAACATGGATTGCTCAAGGTCCTACTATGTGCCCAACACTGTTCTCAGTGCTGCGAGTTCTCAGGAGATGGAAGACAACACATCCCTGACTTTCTGGAGTTTTGCCTGCTACTACAGTGGAGAGACACAACAAGCAAACAAACAAAACCCCAAAGAAAATTACAGATAACTGCTGTGGAAAAAAAAAAAAGCTCAGCAGAGGGTTGTCATGGAGAAAGTCAGGGAGGCAGGCATCAGGAGACTTTAACAGGCGGGTCAGAGCAGGCCTCACTGAGTCAAAGGCCATCTGGACCAGGAGCTTCTACATCCCTGAGAATTTTCTGTGTGCTGTGCTTAGTTGCTCAGTTGTGTCCGGCTCTTTGTGACCCATCGACTGTCACCTGCCAGGCACCTCTGTCTATGGGGATTCTCCAAAGAAGAATACTGGAGTAGGTTGCCATGCTTGCCTCCAGGGGATCTTCCCAACCCAGGGATCGAACTCAGGTCTCCTGCATTGCAGGAAGATTCTTTACCATCTGAGCCACCAGGAAGGCCCAAGAATACTGGAATGGGTAGCCTATACCTTCTCGAGGGGAACTTCCTGACCCAGATATTGAACTGGGGTCTCCTGCATTGCAAGCAAATTCTTCAGCAACTTAGCTACCAATGCAAATTCCTGCACCCGCTCCCCAAGACCTGCTGGATCAGGACCTCTTGGGGCACATCAGTGATGTGGGCTCAACAGCCTTCCCATCATCTGATGCACACTTGAGTGGAGTGTGAGCTAAGAGCTGAGTGATGAGAAGCCGTGAGCCTGGGGTGCCAGGAAGAGGCCTATCTGAGGGAGAGCAGAGCCATGAGGCCAGCGAGTTAGAGCTCCAGACACCAGAGGTGACACTGGAGAGTGGCCGGCAGTGGCTTCGAGGGACTTCCTAAAACACTGCCAACCTCTCCCCTTTCTCCTGGCCTCTCCCCCTTTCTACCTGGTCTCATGCAAATGCTCTGGATCTACTTCTCTGGGGAAAGGCCAGGGACTGGCCCACCTCTCTATGTCTAGAAGAGTTGCCTGGTCATTTCTTTCCTCCAGTTTAGATGGCAGGGAGGGATGGAGGAGAGAGTCTGCTATTCCTAAAAAATGGAGATGACAGAATGGTGACAGCTGAAAGAAAGTCTGGGAGGGCTCAAGAAGAGCAGCGGTGGCAGGAGTGAGGACACAGGTGGGGGCTGAGGAGTAAGTAATGAGAGATCCAGTGCCTTCATTTTCTCCCTTTGAGAGTCCCCAGAGCCAGGATGGATGGTGATGTGGGTGCCAAGCACCCAACCCCACCCCACCCCACCCCCTTCTGCTGTGGAGACCATGTGGAAGGGAGCAAGTGTGTGGCCATACCAAACCCATCAGAGGCCACCTCACAGGCTACATGAGCCTTGTGCAACCCAGGGAGGGACACCCAGTGACCTCTTAGGGACCCACTGGGGCATTTCTCCCACAAGTCAGTACACAAGGCCTCCCTCAGCATGTGGTCAGCACTGTTTGTTTAAAAAAAAAAAAAAAAAAAAAAAAAAAAAAGCCTCCTACCTGGTTGATATTCCAATAGGTCAGCTCACAGGCTGGTGGGCACTGGGCTGGCAGGCTGGTGGGCACTGGGCTGGTACCTGCCTCCCTGCCTCCTTGCATGATCAGACAAGTCAGATCACCAAGCAGAGGTCCCAGTCCAGAAGGCAGACCCATGAGAGAAGGGCTTGATGAACTCAGAAATCAAACTGGAACTCTGTGAGGCCATTCTCTTTTCATTGTCCAAGTATTTCCTGAACACCTGCTATGTGCTGGAGACTGTTCTAGGCCCTGAGCAGGGGGGTGGGGAGGGTGGGGTGGGGTCCTGCATACCAGAACAAGATGGACAAGGTGCCTAATTGCCCTGGACCTTACCACTTTCGTGGGATGAGACAATAATATTAAGATAGTGAATACATAGGAATATTTTGGATTGTAAGTATAGTGCTGTAACAGTGATATTTATGGTGGGAGCTACTTAAGAAAGGCCTCTCAAAGAAGCTGAGAGACCTGCAGGAAGAGTGTTCCAGGCAAAGGGAATAGCAAGTGTGAAGATCTTGACAGTAAGGAAACGGAGCCCTCTTCGTAGCACTGGGGATGGGGTGGGGGGTTGGTACACGACAGAGGAGGGGGCACAGACTCTGTCCCTTTCCCCCAGAACAAGCCTAAGTGCCAACTGGGATTTATGCCATGCACTAAGGAAAGCGGGTGAGGAAAGAGACCATACCCAAGGGAAGGAGCCTGATATTTGCAGGCCTCTTGAGCTCCCCTGTGCAGTAGGATGGGGAGGGGTTGCAGGGGAGGAGCTGCAGGGAGAGAGGTAAAGCCAGACAGGGACAAGGATCCCAGCTGTGTGACCTGGGAAAATCGCCCCACATCGCTGGGCTTCCATCGCCTCACTCCATCTTGCTGTTTAAATATAATTCCTGAAAATGATATTGTGAAGCAATGACAGCTGTTCCAGCCACAGCAGCTCTGATCGCAACATCAAAATTTCAAGCTGCACTCCGTGTTTGTCCTATAGGGTTTATTAAGCACCTACTATCGCAGAGGGGAAGATGTTGTGATTTCTATCCTGGAGTTCTCCAGGCGAAGACGTGGGTATTTCTGGAAAACAATGCAAAGTAATGCAGTGCCGGCAAAGACACTGCAGGGTCGCTGCAGGCTATTGTCTTGTCTACCCGGCTTCCCAAGACTTCTCTTCTGAAAACAGCACTCCGACTTTCCAGCAGGCCTTGCGGCTCAGGTGAGCCTTCTCTAGCCCAGCTGCAGGGAACACAGGGAACCTGGCCTGGCCAGTCGACTCGGGCCCGCACCGCCCCACCTCAGTGATTGGTCAGGGATAGACCAATGAGAATCGCCTTGGGACTTTGGCGAACACCGGCGAGCCAATGGGATGAGGGCCTGGATTGTGGAGTCCATTCTGCCACACCCGCGGTAATAGAGGTTACAGGACAGGCAGTCCTCTGAAGGAGTTGCAGAGAAAGAGCAGAAAGATGGAGAGGCCAAATACCGATGAGAGAGTCCGGGAACCTCCCGGGCCTAATGCCAACAGCACTATCTGTACACTTTACAATTACGTGAGACAATTCCCTTTTGGTTCCTGCCAATTTTAATTGGGTTTCTGTCACTTGCGACCAGAGTCCTGACTGATACAGGTTTTACGTGGAGAGACAGAGCTGGAGCTAGCGTGAATAGTTTTGGATCAGTAACTAGGGAGAGACGGGGGTGTGTATGGGCTTCCCAGGTGGCTCAGTGGTAAAGAACTCACATGACGATGCAGGAGACATAAAGAGACGCTGGGTTGATCCCTGGGTTGGGAAGATCCCCTGGAGGGCATGGCAACCCACTCCAGTATTCTTGCCTGGAGAATCCCATGGACAGAGGAGCCTGACAAGCTACAGTCCACAGGGTCACAAAGAGTTGGACACGACTGAAGCGACTTTGCACACACATGAGGATATATATTGAAGAATGGTAAGAAATGAGATCAAGCGGTGATGTGGCATGTCTGTTGCTTCTGGAGCAGAAGGCAATGGCACCCCACTCCAGTACTCTTGCCTGGAAAAATCCCATGGATGGACAGAGGAGCCTGGTAGGCTGCAGTCCATGGGGTCACGAAGAGTCAAACATGACCGAGTGACTTCCCTTTCACTTTTCACTTTCATGCATTGGAGAAGGAAATGGCAACCCACTCCAATGTTCTTGCCTGGAGAATCCCAGGGACGGGGGAGCCTGGTGGGCTGCCGTCTATGGGGTCACACAGAGTCGGACACGACTTAAGTGACTTAGCAGCAGCAGCAGCCTTCCTCAGAGAATCCCAAATTTCCGAGCCATGCATTTAGGTAGACTTGCCCCACATTCAGCTTCAAGGATAAGCCCAGGTTAACTTAGCCAACCAGCATTTCTCATTGCACAATGACAGCTTAATTAATAAAGGAGCATATGACCCCAGGGCCAATGAGATTCAATTCTCGGACTCTTTCCCACCAAAATAAGCAAGCAGGTGGCCTTGGAAACTTCTGGATGGTCATCTTGCAACCATGAGGGGAGAGCCTGCTGGAGAGAATGGAGCCTATTTCAAGACAGATCCAAAATATAGGAGTGCACTGTTGGGCTCCTGGATCAAACCACACTTGAAGAGGGAACTAGCCATGAACTATTCAACTGCATAAGCCAATGAAGTCCCTTCAGGCTTAAGCCAGTTCAGGTCAGTTTTCTGTCATGAGTAAAAAGAATCCTGTCTACCTTCAACAGGACTCCAGGCGGGGCTCCCTGTTCATGTTATCCCACCCCCACCCCTGAGACCTATGCTAGCATGCAGTGCTCCATTCTCCCAGTTTGCACCTTGTAGCCTCCAGGAAAGTATCTGGTTTCTCAGACCACCAGAAGGCAGGAGTCTCTCTGGGTCCTTGAAACTGAGATTCCTGAAAGGGCCAGGGGTCAGTGGAAGCCTGATGCCATGTGGGCTGGAGCTAGCCTGAGCCCTAGACTCTCTGGCAAAGGTAATAACTCACCCTGGCTCCTCTTCTACCTTTCTCCCAGCCCAGGCTAGGCAAGGACAGCCATCCATCCCACTTATCAGGCCCCTTATTTCATCCTTTATCCAGCTGTCTCAGGTGTCACTTCGCATCCTTAACACAGAGTTATGAGAAATTGAGCGCTCAGACCTGGGCTGGCTGAAGGATTCATGGATCTGGGCTGCCCATTCATCAGGGATATATCTCAATGGCTTTGGGAGTGGGGTGGGATATGATTGACTGGGCCTGGGGGTGAGGGCTTTGCTATCAGCAACCAGAATATCAAAGGCATGGAGAGGAGGGCGGTGGCAACAGTGGTGAGACTGGGTGAGGAGAAGACCCCTAGGTACCTAGGAAGACAATCTGAGCCTACAGGGGTAAGAGGAAGGCCAGCTCCAGGAAGCTGTAGTTATGTTTCTCAGCCAAACTCACGGTTTGCTCAGTAACTGTGGGGCTTCCTAGGCAGGGGAGCTCTAGAAAGTAAGGAGCCCAAGGCAATCCAAAGTATCTTTATAAACTTGCATCAGATCTTGTCTCTACCCAGCTTAAAACCCTCCAAATGGTTGCCCATTAAAGTTAAAATCCCAACTCCTGACCCCAGCTCACAAAGCCATCCTTGACAAAGCCCCCTACCCACCTTGCCCACCACACTCCAGTGCCTTCAACCTCTACCTGGTGAAACACTCAAGCTCACTCCTGCCTCAGGACCTTTGCACTCACTGCCTGGACACACTACCCCCAGGGTATTGTGGTTGCTGGGTTACCCTCTGCATTCAGGGCTTAGCACAGACAGCATCTCCTGAAGGGCCTTTCCTGCCATCCTCCTCAGTCTCTCTGCCATATGGCCCTGTTTCATTCCCTTCATAGCACTTAACACTGGCTGAAATTGTCTTGCTCTTTTTCCTTTTTCTTAAATAGGTGACAACTAGAATTCTAGTTCCTGAGGGCAGGATTCTGTCTTCTCCATTGCTGTGTCTCCAGCCACACTTGGTGCATTGCTGGATATTGGAGGCTCTCTGTATCCACAGGTTCTGCATCCTTGGATTCAAGCAATCATGAATCTGATGGGTTGGATCCATGGATGCGGTACCCAGGATAGAGAGGAAGGACTGCACAGCACCCTTTTATATAAGGAACTTGAGCTCTGCAGATTTTGGTATACACTGGGGTTCTTGAACCAATCCCCATGGATATTTAGGGATGACTGTATGTCAGAATCCTCCAGCTGCATCCTCCAGAAGCAGCCCGAGGACTAAGTGAGTTAAGAGAGGGGGCTGCTGGCCAAACTGTAACCTTCTGTCCAGGGTGCTGACAGCTCTGGTGCACCACTGCTGTGGCCTCTCCAGGAGATGAGGAAGAAGGCTGCCCATTCTGGGAGGAAGAGCTGCTTTGTGTCACCAGGAGGTTGCCATGAGAACGCCTCACTGTGCAGCAGACTCCCCTGAAAGTTGGAGATATGGAGATATGAAGCAATTGCAGAGTCGATGAAGTATTGACCAGCAGCTGCGGGGCCCTGGCTGTGGGCAGGGAAGGACTTTGGGTCACCCCCAACTGTCCTCAGCTCTCTTGTGGACTCTTCTTCTATCCTTCCACTGCCAGTTTCACCGCTCTCCAGCCTGCTCCCATCTAGGGCCAAAGCACTCACCCAGAAGTTGTGAGAGGGAAGTGAGGAGCAGGAGGAGGCTAGGGGTCATGGCGAGGTTATCCCAGGCTTCTGTGCCAACAGGGTGGCAATGGCAGAAGTGGTAAATGACGTATGATGATACACATGCATGGAGCACTCACTGAAGGCATGCCAAACACGGGACTTCAGTGGAAATATACTATGGCTCATCAGACCCGTGAAGTAACAGACTGAATCCTCACACAGCCCTTGTCATTCTGATCTTCATTTCGCAGATGAGAAAACTAAGGCTCAGAGAGGTTACATGACATTTTGGGGAACTGTCCCCTAGTAAAAGGTAGTTCTAGGATTTTCACCCAGGGACTCCAAATCCAGAGTTCAAGGTCTTAACCACACTGTCCTCTTTGCAAGTCTGAACACAAACAAATGAAGTAACTCCTCCCTGTTGAATGGTTACTGTGGGCTGGGCATCCTGCTCAGTGTGTGCGTCTGTTATTTTAAACTGGGTAATTGAGGATTGCAGGGATAAGTCACTCACCCAAGTGGAAGAGTTAGGATGTGCACTCTTGTTCAGAGTCCAGGTTCATTTTCCAACATCAATGAAGGCCTGGATCTGACCTCCAGGGCCAGAGAAGACCCTCCAGTCTGGCCAACCTGGACTGCAGGAGGGGCTGCTGATATCTGTACCATCTTGGTCAATCCCAAGGCTCAAAGAAAGGCAATGACCCCTTGTTTTAAAGCCCACCAGCCCTGGGCCTGGGGAGGACACTGAGGTTGCTGGACAACCTGCCCACAGCTGATGTCCTGCTGGGCTGCAGGGTGTCGTGGTAGCACAGCCTGGGGGAAGAAGCACCTATCACTGCTTACCAGGGCAAGGCTCTCACCTTCTCTGAGCCCAGCTTTCCTTGTCAGATCTATGGAATAACTCCCCTCCTTCCACTCAGACTCATGAAAGCTGGATGTGACAGTGCTTCCTAACCTGTCAGGGTGAAGATGGCTGCTATGGGATAGGTGAGCCCACTGTTAGGAAATCAGATACACTAGAGTCAATACTTATACTGTGAAGCTTCCTCTCTTCCTTACCTTCCAACTGGAAGCTCAAAAAGGCATTTCCAATGGAGATTAAACCATAAAACTTTAATCTACATGCTGTTTTCTAGGAACGTGCCAACTGAACCGGGAGGCTTAGAGCCAAGCAGCTATGTTAGGGCCAAAACCAGCCCAGACCAGTGGCTGCTCCAGGCTAGCTATGAGGACATGCTCCCAGGACATCTCCTTGGCTCTTCTGCTGTTTCCTGGTTCTGCCTTCATCCATCACCAGAGAACAGGCAGCAGAGCTCTGCTGGTGTGGGTGGGACTTGGGGTCTCACTGTTCTCTTGAGTCATATTCTGGTATCTTCCCCCCTCAAAAGAAACCTCTTTTTTCCCAGGCCTCCTGGCAAGAAAAGGCATGAAACATCCCTACAGCAAGGATGGTCAGACATCTTTCTAAATTCCAGAGAGCAAAAGGGGCTTTGGGATGGGGTGGAATCCACCAATATCCTCTCTGAAATTGACACTCTCAATATGCACATCCACAATGTCAAAGCTCTAATTAATCTAGCATCTTCTTTGTATTAGCATTAGTCAGCTATTGCTGCAATAATGCTGTGTAACAAACAACCCTAAAATCTCAGTGGCTTAAATCCACAATTTTTCTTGTCCATAGTCTGAGGGTCAGCTAAATGGTTTTGTTTTGGGGCACAGATTGGGGTCCGCTCTGCTCCACGTGTCTCAAGTTCTGAGACCAGTGGCTGGGCATGTTATTTTCATGGTGGCAAGAGGCCAATCTAAACAACACAAACAGATTTAAAGCCTCTGCTCACATCTCATCCCCTAATTAGTTCCACTGGCCAAAGTGGTCACATGGCCAAGCCCAACATCAAAGGGGTGAGTGGGATGCTAAGTCACAAAGCATCCCCAGATCTCAGCCTCTATGTTAAATAAACAGCAAAGCCAATAATTAAAATAATAAACCACATGACAGAGGGTAGAGCTATACAACTACATCCCAGGGAGGGGATGGTTACAAACAGGATGGAGGGGGTTTACATTGGTCACTGCCCTCAAGATCACTTTCCTGAGGGGGGATTCATCCCACCCTGTTTGGTGCAGACTTGCTTGTGGTTAAAGTGAGACTGACCCCCACTACCAGCTCTAGAGGTGGACCTGGACTGGTTCAAGACAGTCTGACAGCCTGTCCCATGCCCACAGTCACTGAGTCAAGGATGGTCATGCGACTTCATTCAGGCCATTGAGCAATGCTGAATCCCTGTGACTTCATTCAGGCCACTGAGCAATGCTGAATCCCAGAAAAGAATCCAGAAAGTGCCTCCCTTCCTCTCTGGAAAGAACAAAGAAACATGGAATCAGAAGAACTTCTGGCAGCCAACCTGTGATCCTGAGGGGACTCAGGCTTAGGATGAAGCTGTGGAGAGTGCAGAGATCCAGGAAGAAATCAGATTTTAGGGGGAATATAATTCAGCTGGATCAAGCATTACCTGAAAACTGACCTACCACCTGACTTTCCACTTAGAGGAGCAAATATCTTCCCATTTTTGTTTAAGCCAGCTCGAGTTTTATCTTCTATCATTTCCAACTCAAAGATTCCTGCCAGTTTAGAAATGGTATTAGAGAGGAAATAGGAAATGAACTGGAAATAGGAACTCTCTAGCTATTGTCAGGCCCCTATGGCACAAGCCTGAAACACTGGGCCTAAGAACATCATAGGATTTGGTCAGCTCTCCTTGGACCGTTCAGAGCCCTTGTCCCCCGGTACCTTGCTGCACCCACCATGGGCCTTCAGTGCCCCTCAAATCACCCTCCTCATCCAGACATGCTCACTTTCTTGATGTGACCTCGAGTCTCTGGCTGGCCCCAAAGCCCTGGGAGTCTGGAGCTGCTGCCTCATATATCAAAGATGCCTTTGCATGGAGGGAAAAATGTAGGTCATTTTTCAATGCATGTGGCTATCTTCAGGCAACCCTGAATGCCAGAAGTGGGGCTGTGAGGCAGGGCTAGATAAATGGGATTTGTCTCAGAAGGAGCCGCTTACACCTGCCTGCTCTCCCACTCAGGTGGGTGGGGGTGGGGGCATCTGGGAAAGGAGCTTTGAGGTTCATTCCTGCCCCTTACCCACTCCCAGCCGGAGCTCCTGTCTCTCTCGACCTCAACACGTTGTCCCCAGCCCTTAGCCACTGAAGGAAAAAAGAACTTTCTTTGTTATTGTTGTTCTTTTTCAATCTTGTTTTGTGAACTAGAGGAAGAAAAACAGCAAGTCCATTAAGCCATTTATTCCTAACACTCTAGCCAGAACAGGCTTCTGGTGCTTGAAGAAAAATCAAGAAAATTCGTGCTTGTGAAAGGGAAAGAGAGACAGCCCTGGGCTGGGGCAGCCATAGCTGGGGATCCTCAGGCCCCCTCCACCCCACTCAGCCGTTCCCTGAGGCCGGCTCTCTGCTCACCCTAAACGTTCAGCACTCCTTCTTCTCCTAGCCCTCCCCTCCATTCCCCGCCCAACTCCTCCCTGCCGGCCTCTGCACAGCCCACCCCTCCCAGAGCCAGGCCGGCCCTCTCCCATCCTGCCCTCCCTTGCCTTCTTCTCCCCGCTTCACATTGGTGCTCCGCCCACTGAGCCGTTCCCCAGCCTGGACAAACAGTGCCCCCCTCAGGCCACACTCAGCGCTGGGCTGCAGCTACCCGCGTGACAAAGACAAACACCCGTGGGGGCTTGGGGGAGGACAGAGGCAAACCTCACCGGTGACCCCAATTCCAGATTCGAACCCGGGTCTCCAGAGGTGAGTATGAAGAAAATGCCTAAATTAAAATGCTAATTACTGTCTTCAGCAGTTCCTTACCAGACAGTCAGTTGTATCTATTATTAACAGGTTCCCGCCACAGCCCCGGCTCACCAAGAGACACGGATGATTTAAAGATTCAGGTGTAAGAGAAAGTAACAGAAAGCCCAGTGAGTGCTGCGAAGCTCAGCCTGCAAAGGTGTCACCTCCACTTTGCCCACCCTGCTGAGAGAAGTCCCCTGAGGACCGCAGGATGGCTTGGCTCCTGGGGGGCCCTGGGGGCTCCTCCAGGTGGGAACTTGGGAAGGGGTTAAATCAGCTGACTCACAGGATATCTTTAAACTCTCGTGTCTAAAGCTATCTGCAGAACTCTTTGAGGCTCACAAAGTACCCCCACGTTGCCTTAATTAAGTACCAGAGTTTGGTGATGGCAGAAGTCTGAGTCCTGATGCCCAAGTAAAATGCCACCCTTGAGCATTAAAGCCAACCCTGCATGCTCCTGGAATCTGGGAGGGTTTGGTGCTGAGGAACAGCTGGCCTAGGAGCTGGCAGTCCCCAGGAGAAGCATATGGTGGCTCCTGGACAGCCCCAGTGCCCTTGCCTTGACCCTTCTGTCACAGTGACCACCAGAAATAAGACAGAGCAGGGCTTATTATTCCCCTCAGGGGAAACCCTGAGGCCTTGGCAGTGGCCATGAAGGGTCTGCCCAGGTGGAGGGCTCAGTTGACTGGGAGAGAAGAGGCAAGGGATAAAGGAGGAGCATGTGATACGGAGTAGAGAATTGCAGAATGACAGAAACAGTCAAGCCCAAGTGTTCTCTCTCCTCTTTGTTCACTCCAGGCAGAAAGGGACGGAGCTGCCCAAGGTCCCGAGGAGATGCCCAAGCAGGGCAGAGGCGGGTTCAGATCTCCTTGCTAGACTCACAGTTCAGTCATCAGAGAGACGACTACAGAGGCCTGGAGGCCACGTCGCCCCCCCTTCCAACCCTGTCACGTTGCTGTCACAGCCACTCCATCCCCCTCTGAGATGCTCGGCTCCTGTACCTGTGTGCTCTCAGAAGCGGCTCTGGGTCAGCCTGGTGTTTCCAGAACATGGCTCCAGACACAGAGCGGGTACCATGTGATTTCTTATGAACAATGAATAAATAAATTCAATCCTGTACGTGAACAGCTTAATACACAGGGCATTCTAGGGCTGGCTCCTACCAGCTCTTAGGAACCAATTGTTAAATATTCAAGATTCCTGAGCTGGTTATTTAAAAACTGGTAGCTTGAAATCAGCCTCAGTGAGAGTATTTACATCACAACAACCAGCTAATATTATAAACCAGAGTTGTTTTCTGTATCCCACCCCTACCCCCAGCAAAACACCTATAACCAAGCTTCTTAAGCTGGGTTAATCTTTCTTAGCCTTCAGATCTTCCAAATAAAGGAAAAGTTGACACGCCTCCTGCATTTTATTCCCTCATTCCGTTTCCCCTAGTGTATGAACATTCTACACTCTGAGCCATCCGCTGGCAAGCCCCAGCACCTCTTCCTTATGACAGCACCCGTCACAAGGCCAGGCTCCCTTCTGCAGTGTTAGATGAGTTAATTCCCCACCACCTCCTACCCCCTCTCAGTGCATCACCTGTTCTGCCCAGTTCAGTCCCAGGTGGAGTATAAACACACCCAGTGATGAATGGTCCCACGTGTCGCAGGCTGGAGCCCCCTGCTCCCTCCACCACCTGTTCTGTCCCAGCTAGAGGGAGACGAGAGGAGGAGAGGGCTCCCATCTGAGTTAGAATAATCCATCCTAGGTAATGAATTGCCAAAGAAAATGCAAACCCGCTGAAGGGGAGTGGAAGTTCCCCCACCAGCTTCTCCAAACTCCTCCTGCCCCAGGCTTGCCTCTGAGGCTGCTGGGAGAACCAGAAATGTGAGGGGGCCAGGGAACCATCTGCCAGGGAACAGGGTCTCCTCCCAGATCAACAGCTAAGACATTCTTTTCAAGACTTCACTGTCAGTTCCTACCAAAGCCCAGTCCCCGAACCTGGTGCTGCGGCCTCTCAACAACCCTCTCCTAGTCTGAAAACAGAAAGTGTGTTAGGCAGACACCATTGGTCATCTGCCAGTGTCCATTTCCTTCTTACCTGATAGCGTTCAGGTTGACTGTTGACAATTCCATATCCCAAGGCTCTGATTTGTTTAGGGGGAACGGTAGTGTAGTTCAGTTACAGTCAACGACACATAAAAGAGGGTTGGAGAGTTCTTTAATCCTGTGAGAGAATCACCACAGGAAAAGATATTCTTTCATCTCCAAGCTTTATGGCATCTGGAGGTGAATCTTGGAGCTTCAGCAGCCATACTGTGACCCTGAGAGGTGACAGACTGCGGCTGGGGCTGACATACCAAGAAAGGCAATGAAGAAGAAGGGAAAGAGCTGAGCTCCCTATGACATCACTGGCCCTCTGAGTCCCCTGCCTGGAGCCACTCTTTCTCTAGACCTCTTGCAACCTGAGATAAGAAAGGGCCTTATCCATTGTGAGTTGGATGGTTACCTGCAGCTAAAGGCACCCCAACTCAGGGAAAGCCAAGCTGGGACCATCTCAGTCGCCAAAGTAGGAGATGCTGGCACTTGGAGCTCCCCGTGTTCTCTGTAGGTGAATCTTCCATTTGCAAACCTGCCTCTCTCCTCTCTCTGCCTAGGACCAGACTCTGGCCTGAATATGTCATTCTCCTGTCCCTTCACCAGGCTGGAGGTGACCTCTAGCCTAAGACCAGTGCCTGAATCCTTGTTGCCCCTGGACACCCCATCTGCAAGGGGACATTCTTGCTCTCTGAGCTTGAGCTTCTCAGGGGCCTCCCAGCCCTACCCCCAGTTCCTCCTGCCCTCTAAGTGAGCAGGCATCACTCCAGACCACAGCACCACCCCCACTCCCCCCAAGACTGAATGGTCTATGTGAAGGGCTCACCTTGCTGGGACTGAAACCCCTGCTCAGAGCCCAAGGCAATTATCATTTAGTGGTACTGAGGGCTCAGGCAGTAGGGTTCCCTGAGTTTCTCAGAGCACATTACCCACATTATTTTTCACTCAATACCCGTCAAGAAACCCTTGAGAGAGCTGAAGGACGTCACTTAGTCCTAGTTTACAGATGGGCTGTACAAACGGAAAGGGATACACATTTTTCAGGAGCCCACGACTGTTGGAGCCTAAACTAGCACCAATAACCAATGGGCACAGCTAGGGGAAGACTTGCAAGCCTCATATGGAGGTAAGTGTTCAGGTTTGGACCACACTGTTCCCTCTGCTGGAAACAGGTACCGCAGACCCAAGGTGGCCCAGATTGCTGGTGAGCAAACACACGGATCAGTCAGAAAAGGCCCTGCTCCTTGAAAATAATCAAGAGAAACTCAGAATTATGTTCCAGTCCAGGGCAGAAGCAAGGTAGTTAACAAAGGATGGAGAGAAAGAGAATACAAAGCATGCTGGGAAAATCTTTCCATCTCTTTCTGCCTCAACCTCCTCATCTGGATAACATGAAAAATACAAGTTCCCTCTCCCAGGGTGGTTGGTGAAACCATGAACACATTCACAGAGTCCAAGCTATAGACCATTAGTTATCCTTCAATATCCGTGGTCCCCTCCTTCTGATCTTTAGCTAGGCCCATGGCTAACTGACACATAGGGCTTCCCTGGTGGCTCACATGGTAAAGAATCTTCCTGCAATGCAGAAGATCTGGGCTCGATCCCTGGGTCGGGAAGATACCCTGGAGAAGGGAATGGCAACCCACTCCAGTATTCTTGCCTGGAGAATTCCATGAACAAAGGAGCCTGGTGGGATACACAGTCCATGAGTTTGCAAAGAACTGGACACAACTGAGTGACTAACACTTTCATGGCTATCTGGAATGAAGACTCTCTTCTCAACCTCCCTTGCCACCATCTTGCCTATCTGACTATTAATAAATTCTGACTCTAACACTGTAAACACACGTAGGGTGTGCAGTTCTGGAGAGTGTCCCTAAAAGGAGGACCTGAGCTTCTTTGTCCCTTTCTCCTTCTGGGATCCAAGCAGCCATCTTGGACCATGAAGTGGAAGTCACTGGAAGAAGACTGAATGTAAAAAATGATTGACGCCGTCTTTGAGAAACCTCTCTTCCAGACTCTAGGCTCTTGATTAAGAGACAAATGTATTTCTATCATTTTGGCCCTATTTTTCTCTTTGGGATGGTGTTCGTCACTCAACGCTGAACCTACTCTAGCCCCTACAGTCTAGAACCTACACCAATCTGTCCCCCAACCCCAGGGGACCACTCGCCACAGGACCCACCACTCCATCATAAATCTTATGGAAGGCTATAGTGCTCACACTGGGTGGGTACTGCTCAGCATGTGTCAATAAGCGACCTACTAGAAGGTGAGCCCTGGCTCCAGCTCACCCTCCAATACTGAATTCCAGCTCGAACTTGCCGGTGGCCAGCCCCCAGTCTTTCCAGAATGGCTGGAGAGTCGGTTTTTGAGAAGGGCAAGAAAACAGCTTGAAGAATAGGGATGCTGAGGACAGAAAGGCAAATTACTTGCTGGTTGGCTCAAATTCGGAATCTGAAAAAAAAGAAAGTGTGTTTTTAACCAGTCTGCAAAAGGTAAAATGACAGCTTCAGATGCCAGACCCCCTCTCTCCCCACCCCAGAGTGACTGGTGAGCCAGTCCCTGTGCCCAGCACGCAGAAAAGACCCTGTGGTTCCCCTTTGCATCTCCTGGGAGGACAGAGTGCCACACCACTCATAGTGGCCATCTATGACACAGCAGCCTGGCACCTGTTCATTGTTTTCATTGTTCAGTGCTAACAGCAGCCAGTTTTCCCTTAGCAGTCCCTACTCTCCTCTTTCAGTTCACAGGCTTCAAATACAGCAGACGCCACTCCGGGTATCATGTGACTCAGGCCTGGCCAATCAGAATGTCTATATTCCCCCAACCACTCTGATTGGTCAGGGATGAGCATGTGACCCACAAAGACAGAAATTTACTAAGAGTGCTGGCGGAAGAATAAGCCTTTTCCCCTTGGGTTTTATTCTGGGAGGTTGTAACCCTCGGGCTGCTGGCAGCACCCTTGCTATCACATGGAGCCTCTGGATACAGCAGGAATTGGCAGAGCCAAGAAGCAGAAAGGCATCCAGGTCCTAGTTGTATCCCAGCCCGACGTTCACCACCCCTCACATTTGTAGTTATCAATACGTTTCTTCCCCCATCACCACCCAGAACCACTTGCCTGTGCAAATTCTGGTCCAGTTGAAACACCATTTCTTCTCGTGCTAGCAAGCTCCCCCTCCTGCATCTCAAAGACCAGCGAAAGCTGCCTGTTCCCGGAGGAGGCCAGCTCTCAGGCCCCTCGATGGGGTGAGCATGGATCATACTGAATGAACAGTTCCACGTTAGCTCCGCCACCAGCACGGGGGTCTCTCCAGGACAGGACCTGCATGTCCTCTCACTCTGTATCCATTGCCCGGCATCCAGTAGGTGCTTACTAAATGCTGATTGAATAAATAAATGAATGACTGCAGAGAAGCAAGCTAATCGTTCATCAAGTTTATGGATGACATGAAATTGGGAGCAGTTTCTAGCCAGAGGTTAGAATCGTAAAGCAGATTGGCTTTCACAAATGAGAGTATGGCAGGCTGAAACGGAATTGGATGACGTTCATTAAGTAACTAGTTGGAAGAAGTCATTGCCGGGAGTCTGTGAGAGCTGGGAATGTAATGATTTCTGTGCACATTCCAAGACAAGCTGTGGGTGGCAGGCTGAATGCGGAGTGAAAGAAGCCGGCCATTGAGAGCTGGTCCCCCCACTGAGGTCAGTTCATGGGTTTGTGACAAGCAAGACCTAGGCAGGTCCTTCTGCCTCCAGGAAGGCACTCCCAGCTCTGTATTTTGGGGGACATAGAAGATTCAAGGAAGCAAGTAAAAGAGCATTTAAAATAGTGAAAGGGAAGACAAATTGGATTTCTCCAGCCAGGTTAAAGAGGCTTGGGTTGCTGCATTTGGAGAGAATGGGCTTTAATGAGGGGCCTCACCTCCCAGCGTGGAGAAGGAGCCCTAAAAGGAGAGTGATGGGCAGGGAGGCAGTGGCAGCCTGCCCTGCCCCCACTGCAGCCTCCAGAGCTGCTGCCACCCCTGCTGTTTACACTTTTATCGTTTGCAATGAAAGACGATGATGTGTGTGTGAGCTGTATTGATTGTGCCTCTTAGATTTTTATGTCATTGTGGAAAGTGGCAATTATGCTCGCCCGCTCTGGAGGGAGCAAACGGCCCCGGGGGAGGACAACACAGGGCTGGGATAACTCAGAAGGCAGCCAGAGGGGGTCCAGCTCAGGAGCTGGGGGTATGAGACAGGCAGCCTGGGGATGGGGCTGGTTGAGCCTGAGAAGGGACAGGAATCCCACCAAGTGATGCACCTACTCTAGGCCATAGACATTTCTTAAGCACCTGCAGAGTGCAAGGTGGTCAAGTCATTGTCCCACACTTGTCTGAAAGCCCTCTAATGGCTTCCTTTTTGTGATTAAAATAAATCCATTCTACCTATTGGGACATATGTCGTTAGACCCCCACCTACCTCTCTGGTCTCACCTCCATTCTTTGCCTTTGTCATTCACGACTGCATAGTCATCTAGCCTTCCTCCCGGTCTGCCCACACAACAACCGTGGCCCTGCCTCCAGGTCTTTGCCCTTTGCTCTTGCAGTTCCCTCTCCTGGAATGCTGGTCCCTGTGCTCTGTCCTGCCATTATCTTCACATTCAGGTCTCAGCTTAAGTATCACCTTCTCACATATTCCCGTGTTATGTCCACACCAGTCTCTCTGACACATCATGTTCTTTTCCTCATAGCACTTCTCACTCTCATATATTCTTGCCTACTTATGGGTTCACTATCTGCCTTGCCTGCCAAAATGTAAATGCAAGAAGAATAGGAACCTTATCTCTTGTTCCCTGCTTTGCCACCAGCACCTAGAGGAGTTCCTGGCACATGACTTAAGTGTAATGAATATTGACAATTATTGTTCCTCCTAGTTAACAGTAGAGGAAATGGAGGCTTCAAGTGTTTATCAATTAGGACTACGTTTGACCAAAAGTAACAGAATATCCAACTAAGACACAGAGATGGATGATGATTGATACGGATCCAATTGCTCAGTGATGACCTGATAAGCTGAGGAACTTTCCATCATTCTGCCCAGTTTTTCTTAGGCCATTACTTTTAGCTTGCTTCTCATGGTCACAAAGTGGCTGCTCCTGCTCCTGATACAACTTGACGTTCAAAGCAGGAAGGACAGGAGAAGGCAAAATTCTGATCTAGTTGAATATGTTTTCCTTTTTATTGGACCTTTTCCATTTCCAAAACACCCCTCACTGGGAGTCTACTTGAGCATTGGCTGGATCTGTGTCACTCACTGCAAGAGATACTGGGAAACTCCCTGGGCTCCAAATAGAGGAGGGCAGAAGAGAAGTGGGTTGTACAAGAGTGCTGAGTGAACCATCTTCAGTGATGACCATGAGGTGGCCTATGAACAGTAGAACTGGGATCTGAGCCCAAATAGCTCTGGCCCCAGAGCCCATGCCCTATTTACCACATCCTGGTGCTTCTCTCCTGGCCTCTGGGTGAGAGAGCAAGGATGCTAGAGCAGATCCCAGAAGTGCCATCAGGTCTGTAGCCTAGCACATGTTGTTCTGTGTTACCTGGCGCTTTTCCATCCCAACACCTCCCCTCCCTCCCACAACACTCCCCAGTGCCCCACCTACAATGATCCATTCAGGGCTCCTAAACTCACCTGACCTTCCCTCCTCTGTCCCTTTGCAAAGATGCTCAGAGCCCCAGCTACCCTTACGCCACTCTGCTCATCCTTCACAGCCCAGCTGGAGTGTCACCTCCTCTAATTCTTCTGCTTTCTTGCTTAGTCACATGCTAAGGATGTGAGAGTTGGACTGTGAAGGAGGCTGAGTGCCGAAGAATTGATGCTTTTGAACTGTGGTGTTGGAGAAGACTCTTGAGAGTCCCTTGGACTGCAAGGAGATCCAACCAGTCCATTCTGAAGGAGATCGGCCCTGGGATTTCTTTGGAAGGAATGATGCTAAAGCTGAAACTCCAGTACTTTGGCCACCTCATGCGAAGAGCTGACTCATTGGAAAAGACTCTGATGCTGGGAGGGGTTGGGGGCAGGAGGAGAAGGGGACGACCGAGGATGAGATGGCTGGATGGCATCACTGACTCGATGGACACGAGTCTGAGTGAACTCCGGGAGTTGGTGATGGACAGGGAGACCTGGCGTGCTGCGATTCATGGGGTTGCAAAGAGTCGGACACGACTGAGCAACTGAACTGAACTGAACTGAACTGCAGGGCTCACAGCAAAGAGAAAGGCAGACAATAAGCAAACAAACAAAATAAACAAGACTGTTTAATAGAAGGATAGGTGCAATGAGGAAAACAAAACAGGGTGGCATGCTAGAGAGCAGCGGGGAAGCTGTGGAAGTTGGAAGAGTGCTCCCAAAGGTGTTCATGTCCTAGTTCTTGGAACCTGTGAATATGATAGTTTACATGGCAGAGGGAAATTAAGGTTGTGGATGAAATTAAGGTTGTGTGCAATAAAGACTTGGCTGACCTCAGTCCCTGGTTCCTGGGGACCTCTATGTCCTATATAACCTCTATCCTCTGTAACCTCTATGTCCTCAGAAATTCTGGAGGGATAGGACTGTATTTGTTATTCATGGCGGCACCTTAGACCACGCCTGATAGTTTATGCTCATGAGGTGACTCAAAACCGGGGCTGATAGTGCCAGAAAGACCAGCCATGTGATTAGAAGAGTTGGAACTTTGAGCCCCACAAGCAGAAGGGAGCAGGACCCTGAGCTCAGTCACATGACCGATGATTCAGTCAAGTCGGTCAGCCATGCCTATGCCATGAAACCTCAATAAAAACTCTGCACGCTGAAACTCCAGGGAGCTTCCTGGTTGGCGATACTCTGTGCTGTTGCATGTTGTTGTGCTGGGAGGGTGGAGCATTCCCGACAACATGGGGAGAGAACACAGAAGTTTAACGTTTGGCACCCCTAAACCTCATCTTCTGCATTTTGCAATTAGAAATATGGTACTTTCCTGAGTTCTCTGAGCCATCCCAGTAAATTGTAGCCATTAAGGGGGTAGAGAGAATCCCTGACTTGGTTAGATGTGAGGGCAACCTGGGGGCCCCTGAACTTGTGTCTGGTGTCTGTGGAGATCTGCAACCTTAACTTGTGAAGTTGGCCTAATTCCAGGTGGCTGGTGTCACTGGAGGTTGCTTGTCAGCTGACCCTGAGTTGGGAAATGACAGGTGTACCTTGGAGATATTGCAGTTTCCGTTCCAAACCACCACATAAAGCCAACATTGCAATAAAGTGAGTGCCATGAATGTTTTGGTTTCCCAGTATACATGAAAGTTACATTTACACTATGCTGTAGTCTGTTAAGTGTGCAATGGTATTATGTCTTTGAAAATGTACATGAGAAGTGTGTTAGTTGCGCAGTCGTGTCTGACTCTTCACGACCCCACGGACTGTAGCCTGTCAGGCTTCTCTGTCCATAGGTTTTCCCAGGCAAGAATATTGGAGTGGGTACCCATTCCCTTCTCCAGGGAATATTCCCAACTCAGGGATTGAACCTGGGTCACCTGCATTGCAGGCAGAATCTTTACTGTCTGAGCCACCAGGGAAGCCCCAGAAATCTACGTAACTTAATTTAAAAATAATATATTGCTGAAAAATGCTAACCATCATCTGAGCCTTCAGTGAGTCATAATCTCTCTGCTGGTGGAGGGTCTTGCCTTGATGTTGATGGTTGCTCACTGATTGAGGCAGTGATTGCTAAAGGTTGGGGTGGTTGTGGCAGTAGCTTAAAATAAGATACCAGTGAAGTTTGCAGCATCTATTGACTTCTTTCACGAATAATTTATAGCATACAGTGCTTTCCGACGTCCTTTTACCCATGGTGGAACTTCCTTCAAAATTGGAGTCAGTCCTCTCTAACCTCCTAAATCCCACCACTGCTTTATCAATTAAATTTATGTAATATTCTCAATATGTCATTTCAACAATGAAGTTTGCCATCTTATATGGCATGGTTCATGATGCTCCAAAGCTATTACAATAGTAACGTCAAAGATCACTAATCACAGATCACCGTAATAAATATGATAATGAAAGAGCTTGAAGTATTTTGAGGATTACCAAGACATGATGCAAAGATATGAAGTGCGCAAATGCTGTCGGAACAATGGTGCCTATAGATTTGCTCGATCAAGGGTTACAACAAATCTTTGATTTTCAAGACATACAATATTTGAGAAGCCAAATAAAACTTGGTATGCTCATATCCTGAATTATCCAGAGGGCCTGATAACAAGGGTCCTTAGAAGGGAAGTGGGAGGCAGAAGAGAGAGAACTAGAGATAGTATCATGAGAGTGACTCAACGCAACATCGCTGGCTTTGTGGATGGAGGAAGGGGCTGAGAGGGTGGAGGACAGAGGGCAGCCTCGAGAAGGTGGAAAAGGCAAGAAACCAGATCTCCTGCTATAGGCTGCAGAAGGTATGCAGTCCTGCCGGCACCTTGGTTTTAGCTCAGTAAGACCTAGTTTGGACTTCTGATCTCTGGGACAGCAGAATAACAAAGCAATGTTGTTTTAAGTCTCTCAGTTTGTGCTCACTTGTTTCAGCAGCAGTGGTGAATTAATACAAGAGTCTTGCTGCTGCTGCTGCTGCTGCTGCTGGTGCTGCTAAGTCGCTCCAGTTGTGTCTGACTCTGTGCGACCCCAGATTACTTTGTAGGTATTGAGGGTTGAGGGTAGTCAGGGAAGGCCTCTCTGAGAAGGAAACAATTAAGTTGAAATATTTTGTCACATTGTTACTGGCTTTGTTTCTAAGAACCTCAAAAATGTGAACTTTACCTGATTCTGCTTTGTATACCGACCACTTGCTGGAGACCCAGCAGGGCCAAATTCCTCAGGAATTTTTTCTTTCACAGCATTTTCATTTTGATCTGTTTAACAACTCAGTAAAGTCGTCGTTGTGTGTGTGTATGTGTATGGTCTATGGATTTTAACACATTTATAGATTCACGCAACTACCTCAATAGGATCGAGCTCATCACCCCCATGAAACTCCTGTACACGCTCCTTTATCATCACGCACTTCCCACACCCCTACCCCACAACAAGCACTGGCCTGTTCTCCAACGCTATCACTTTGTTTTTTTGAGCAGTTCGCATAAAAGGAATGACACAGTATGTAACCTTTGAGACTGGCTTCTTTCACTCACCATAATGCCTCTGAGATTCCTTTAAGTCATTGCGTGAATCAATAATTAATTCCTTTTTATTGCAGAGTATTATTCCATTGAATGGATGTACTGAAGTTTCTCCATTCACCTATTGTGAGACATTTGAATTGCTTCCAGTTTGGGCAATTGCCTGCTATGATCATTTGTGTTCCGGTTTTCACGTGAACATAAGCTTTCATTTCTCTGGGGTAAACACTCTGGAGTGGGATTGCTGGGTCATATGATAATTACATGTTTACCTTGATAAGAAACTGCCAAGCTATACCATTTTGCATTCCCACCAGCAGTCCATGAGAGTTCCAACTGCTCGGCATCCTCACCAGCACTTGGTTTTGTCAGTTTGTTTTGTCCATTTGTAAAAGTGTAGTTATAACAGTGCTGTAATGGCTGATAATGTTGAACATCTTCATGTATGCTTCTTGGCCATCTTTATGTCCTCCTGAATAAAATTTCTGTTGAAATCTTTTGTCCATCTTTTAATTGGGTTGCTTGTTTTTTAATTGAATTTTGAGGGTTCTTCATATACTTTGAATAGAAGTCTTTTGCTGGACATGTGGTTTGCAAACATTCTCTCCAAATTTGTAGCTTGCTCTTTCATTCTCTTAACAGTGTCCTTCACAAGAGCAGAAAGGTTGATTTTGATGATACTCAATTTATTCTTTTATGGATTGTGCTTTTAATGTGATAACTCTGCCTACTCCCAGGTCATGAAGACTTTCTCTTATGTTATCTTCCAAGTGTTTTATCTATAATCTATTTAGAATTAAATTTTGGATAAAGTATAAGACTTCAGATTTTTTTAAATAGTATCTTTAGTAATAGACATATCTAACTTTTTCAGTCCACTTAGAATTAATATTTTACCACTTCATGTGGAATGAAGAAACCTCACAACTCTGTATGTCATTTTACCCTCTTCCTTTTATGTTGTATTTGTCTTCTGTATGACATGTATGTTCACTGAAATCCCATCAGGCAGTGTTATATTTTGTTTTGACCATCAGACACACTTTAAAGAACTCAACAGGAAAGTCAACAGAGAAAAATAGTGTATAATACACATCCAAATTCTTGCCATTTCTGCTACTCTTCCTTACTTCTGTTCCGAGCTTCTGTTGTTATTCCCGTTCTGTTGGAAAGTTCTTTAGCAATCTTTCAGTCCAGGTCCCCTGGCAACCAATTCTCCTAGCTTTCCTTCATCTGGAAACGTCTTTGTGTTACCTACATTCCTAAAGCACATTTCCTGTGAGGAATTCTGAGCTGAGAGTTCTTTTCTTGAGGAATTTAAAAAATGTTGTTCACTTTCTTCTGGCCTTTGTGGTTTCCACTGAGAAATCCACAGTCAAGTGAATCATTGTTCCCCTATAGGTTTTCTCTGGTTGTTTTCAAGACGTTTTTTCTTTGTCTTAAGTTTTCAAAAGTTTAATTATGGTGCGTCTGGGCATAGATTTCTATGTCTTGATTCTATTTTGGATTCACTGAGCTTACATTTGTGTGTTTATATGTTTCATCAGATTTGGAAGATTTGCTTCGCTATTTCTTCAACTATTTCCCCTGCATCTCCCTTTGTCTTCTCCTTCTAAGACTCCAGTGACATGAGTGTTAGACCATTTGGTATTGTCCCACAGGTCTCTTAGGCTGTCTTCATTTTTCCGCAGTCTTCCTTCTCCGTGTTATTCATATTAGATAACTTCTACTAGTCTATCTTCAAGTTTACTGTTTTCTCCATCATTTCCATTTTGCTATTGAGCCCATGCAGTGAGGTTTTAAATTTTTGGTTATTATATTTTCCACTTCTAAACTTCCATTTGATTCTTCTAGATATCTTTTGCTTTTAGGCTGATGCTTTTTTGTCTTTCCATTAATTTCAAGAGTGTTTGCCCTTATATATTGGACTATTTTTATAATAGCTGCTACTGTGTCGGTAAAGTCATCTCAGCATTGGCTACTGTTGATTGTCTTTTCCCAAGTAAGTTGAGATTTCCCTGGCTCTTCCCACACAGAGTAGTTTTCTATTTTTTCCTTTAGCAGACAGTTGACCCAGTTGGGTTCAGATCACAAGTTCCCCCAGCTTCCTGTGGGGTGTGGTTCCAATGTCAGTGCAATTTTCAAAGCATCTGCAGTGCTGTTTGGATCTGTTCCCTGTCTGCACCTCCCCATAGCCAGTCTGGGATTGAGACAGTGGTCCGCCCTCAGGTGTTCTGCTCTCTAGTCTCTTCATGCTGTTTAAGGTCAAGCCATGCAGTTCAATTTCATAAACAACTTTAAGGGACTGTTTTTCCCAGCTCTTCCCTTTCTGTGATCTCCCCTGGGCTTTCCAGTTTACCGAGGCTTCTCTTTGCCAGTCCCCAGGCCAGAGGCTGGGGCTCTTCTTACTTTGCATACCATGTCTTTCCTGTGACTGCTAGTGTGGAACCCCAGGGGCTTGCCCACCCTGGCGGGCCATGGCCCCTCCCACTGGAGCTCTGGGTTGCCCCCAGCCCACACTGCTATTGCTGCTGCTACCATCACATGATTTATTGGAGGCTGGGGTGCAAGAGAATGGAAAAAAAAAGGCAGAGAAAGAAAAACAGATGCCTTCTCTTTTGCCTCTCACCCTTTTCTTGGTCTTCAAGACAGAATCAGAGGGCTTTTCCTGGAACTCTCTTTGTAGATGCCAATACCCACTTCAAGATTTTGCATTGCATTGGATTCAGCCCAGGAGATATTGGAGGGGGTAAAAACACTAAATTTACTACTGATTTGTGTTACTTTGATATCTGGTCTTCTCTGAGGCACCATAATGCCTGTAAGCCCTTTATTGTGGGACCCAGCACTTAGTAAGTGCTCAAAAATGGCAACTATTGTTGATTTTATTATTACCACATACTTGGTTTCAGGCAGAAGAGACTTCAAATCCATGCTCTGTCAAGTTTTTATGCTGTATTCAGAGGGAGAGACAGGATGTGTTTGCCTCCTCTTACGTGGAACTGGAAACTCCCAGTCAATTTTTTAAAGCACATAAAGCATGCAAGCGTACAGAGCTGGTGTGGTGCTAAAGCCAATGTTGAGTAAGCACACGACAGAGCTTTATGTTCATGCAACTTGGGGTTTGAACCAGCTGTCCTTTTTTCTAGCTGTGTAATGTTGGGCAAGAATCTAAGTGTGTATGATCCTCAGGTTCCTCACCTATAAAATATAGACCGTCATGGGGTGTGCGAGAATGATGCAACAATGTCTATAAAGCTCTTTATTTCAGGATTCAGGATATAGCAAGTGCCCAAGACACTAATGGCAACTCTTGGTGTTATTACTACCTGGGACTGCAAGTTACAAAGAGGTACTGCCTATATATTGTTTTTGCGATTGCATCCAAGTACTGCATTTCGGACTCTTTTGTTGACCATCATGGCTACTCCATTTCTTCTGAGGGATTCCTGCCCGCAGTAGTAGATATAATGGTCATCTGAGTTAAATTCACCCATTCCAGTCCATTTTAGTTCGCTGATTCCTAGAATGTCGATGTTCACTCTTGCCATCTCTTGTTTGACCACCTCCAATTTGCCTTGATTCATGGACCTGACATTCCAGGTTCCTATGCAATATTGCTCTTTACAGCATCGGACCTTGCTTCTATCACCAGTCCCATCCACAGCTGGGTATTGTTTTTGCTTTGGCTCCATCCCTTCAGTCTTTCTGGAGTTATTTCTCCACTGAGCTCCAGTAGCATATTGGACACCTAATGGCCTGGGGAGTTCCTCTTTTGGTATCCTATCATTTTGCCTTTTCATACTGTTCATGGGAGAAGGCATACTCTTGCCTGGAAAATCCCATGGGCGGAGGAGCCTGGTAGGGAATCGTACCTGTTGTGAAGGTGGGGTTGATGCCACCAAAGGTGGGACCGGCCCCCAGGGAATGGGTGGTAGCCAAAAGGGAGCACCATTCAGGGAAGGGGGTCTTGAACTGGGGTAGAGGAGCCCCCTTCATCTGTGTACCTTGAAGGCAAGGTACTATCTGCTGTGTGGGTTCCCTTGTGTGTGCAAAGTGTGTCTCCTCTCAGCACACACATGTCCTGCTCTGTGCTTTTCTCATGAAAAACATCAGTGACTTGGATGAGGCATCATGATGAGAAATCTGAGAACCTCCTCATGGGCTGGGGGACAGAACAGGGTCCCCACACCACCTGAGGGGTGTGGGGATTGGCAGGAGAAGCTCTAAGTTGATCAGGCACGCTGGTCTCATCTGGAGAGCCCAGCTGGAGTGGGTGGAAAGGCCAGCACTGGACTGACAGCTAGACTAGAAGGCCAGGGTGGAAAACCAGCGGGACCCATCGTGGGGGGGGGGAGGTGATGGGGGTGCAGATGGTACCTCTTTTTCTTTCCATGTTATTTTCCTCCACTTAAGCAAAAGCTGTAATGAGGCAGCCTATGGAATGGCAAGATTGATTGTGTCATTCTGGCCTTTGAGGGAAGAAGGGGGAAAAAAATCAAATTATTGGACAGGGTCCTTTTAAGGAGCTGCTGCTTTAATTTATTTTTTTTATATTTTGTCAATAGCTGTTGTTTTTTTTCCTAAACAAGTGCTGCACTTTATAAATGGATTTTTCTTGGGCAAAACAAACACAGTCATTTCATACCTCCTTCTACAACTTACCAAAAATGTGGTGAGTGGCTATGATGGACATAGGGCCAGATCACCCCTTGGAAGAGTAACGGGCAGCTTTAGAGACTCCCTCAGCCCTGGAGGTGTGTGTGTGGGGGGGTGGAGTTGGACATAGCAGCAGACTATGGCGCAGATCGCCACCCCACCCCACCCCACCCCGGGTCACATGGCCCAGGTCCCAGGCCTGTTGAGGCTCCGTGATCCCCAGTGGAGAAAAACATTTTTTAAAACAGAGGTTGCTTCCCACCTTCAAAAGTCTGACTCACTGGGTCTGCAGTGGTCCCTGGATGGCAGATTTTTAAGCTCAGGTGATTGGACAATAAATCCCAGCTCTTCAGCATGGCCTTCCAGCCACCCCTGGGAGACTGCCTTGCCTCATCCCCACCTCACCCCAGGTGCCCCAGAATCCTCTGGATGCCCCCACCTCTGTCCCTCTGCTTCTTAGCCTTCAGTTCAGACTCACCTTTTCAAATGGCATTCAACCTCCTAACACTGGGCAGGGATCACCCCCATTTGTTCACTTCTTTATTCAACTGCTCATTGAAAATGTATTTATTCAGTCCCTCTATATGCCAGGCACTGGGCCGGGCATTGCAATGAGTAATGTACAGGGAAACTGGGAGAAGAGAGTTCTTGTCCTCTAGAAACACACAATACAGCTGAGAGGGAGGGAGGGAGCTGACACTGAGCAGGGGTCACAAAGCCAGACTCCCCAGGGGTGGGACAGACCCCAGGAGAGCAGAGGCAGGACTATGGCTAAGGCCCACGCAGGCACTTTCCAAATCTTGCTGCAACCACACTGTGGAGAGCAGCTCAGAGCTGACCAGTTTTGCAGGCGAAGCTAAATCCAGGTGTGTATATTAAATCTCCTGGTTTCTAAAAGCAGCTTGAAGAAAGTGAAAGTTGCTCAGCCGTGTCTGACTCTTTGTGATCTCATTGACTGTATAGTCCATGGAATTCTCCAGGCCAGAAAACTGGAGTGGGTAGCCTTTCCCTTCTCCAGGGGATCTTCTCAACCCAGTTCTCCCACATTGCAGGCAGAGTCTTTACCAGCTGACCCACCAGGGAAGCCCAGTTCATTTTCTTTAAATCCGTCATCCCTGGGAACCACACAACACAGGCCTACCTGCCTGCTGGCTGCCTGGCAGCTAGGCCTCTGCATCTCAAAACATCTTGAAACCATTTGGTGTCATTTCAGGGGAGCTCCGAAGAGCTTCGGTACTACAGTTCTTTATGTCTCGACATAGAAAAGATTTCAGCGAGAGGCAAAGGGATAGATAAGATGTGATTTATTAAAACAGGATGCTTGTGAGGTTCACAAGTGGGCAGGCGAGAAATACCATGCCCCAAGAACTTACTGGGCCACAGTTTCAAAATCAAATGAAAAATGGGGAGGGGGAGAAGACCTTCTATATCTTTCTCAAGTGGATGTCATACTTCCATCATGAGCTCCTCCTCCAGGTATGGCAGTCCCTACACAGTCAAGCCAGGTCCACCAATTATTATTTTTTATGTGTGCAGAGAGCATGTCATTAATTTGCTGAGCTCACTGGACAGGATGTGGGGCTCCTGCCACCATTGTTTTATTGTCTGGGGGCACGTCTCCTGCTTCTTTTACATGGTTTTGTTGCTAAGCAACCCTGCTTGGTTTAGGGGTTAAGCACACCTGCTTTCTTGAGTAATTTACAGGGGTCTCCCATATTTTTTTCTATTTACAGTCCCCTGGTGGGATTAACTATTTAATCACCTTTAATCAAATCATTACTTTGTCCCTATCACTCTTGGAGTCTGACTGGCAAGTCCTGGAGGGTAGACTGAGTGTGGCAAAAGTAGAATGTCCCCCCTGCAAAGGCCACCCTGGATGGGTGCTGTCTGACCAGAGAGCCTGCCCTGGGACTGAGTTCACACCCCTGGGCCTGCATCTGGGCTCAGCTGTCTCCCTGAGACACCTTGGTTCCAGGCCAGGTGCCAGTCCCCTCCCAGCAAGGCAGGTCTCTTTTCTCCACTGCACTGTCTCCCAGGAAGTGCCGCTTCAGCCATCATTCTGCAGACTTAAATAATAAATTGCAGAAGAGAGGGGAATTGAGCAATGCACTGTGGAGGCTGGAGGCTGAGATGGAAAATCTGATGAGGAGTCAATGAAGTGAAATAGGATGGCTGGGTGGGCACTGAGACTCCACCTGCAGCTGCACGGGTGCTCAGGGTTGTGCTCTTTGACACCTCATCCCAGGAGCTTAGACCCGGAGGAGAGCTGCATTGCAGCCTCCATCTCATTGAAACCCAGAACCTGGTTTGGTCCTGCAGCTGCTTAAAGCGAGA
The DNA here is from genome assembly GCA_006410615.1 of Neotragus moschatus. Classification (NCBI taxonomy): domain Eukaryota; kingdom Metazoa; phylum Chordata; class Mammalia; order Artiodactyla; family Bovidae; genus Neotragus; species Neotragus moschatus. Next base: position 652,418 of record SJYA01001092.1, read on the forward strand.
TGAAGCCCACTGATGGGTCTCTCACCCCTCAACACATCCCTGACAGTAGGAGCCTGGCTCCCTCAGGGCTGGCACCCAGGACCCCTCAGAGTGCTCCCCCAGGAGTCCATCCTGACCAGTAGGAGTGATGGTTCTTCACGGGGGTGGGGGAGGGAGGGTGGCCTTCTTCCTTGCCCTCCCTTCCTCTCTGCATTTCCCTACTCTGAGGACCTCAGGGAGTTCTGGAGGGCCCAAGACTAACATGTATGCCACAAGCGACAAGACAGAGAAGGACCCCAGACTGGGGAGAGCCCCAGAGTGAGATGCAGGAGCAGGGAAGGCAACGCTGGCCTGGGGTGACGTTTGGGGATCCCAGGGCAGTGGGACTGAACCTCACTTCTGAGATGAGACCTGGGGGGCATCGAGGCCCAGAGAGACCCCTTCCTACTACTCGGCCCCCAGCCAGCAAGACATAAGAAACTCCTTTTGCAGGAGTTGGTACAGTCAGGCTTAGAGCAGGACAGAGAGTCCCCATGTGCCCCTGGAGGCAGAATGCTTGTCTTGGTGTGAGACAGTCACCAGAGTGGCCCTGATCATGATGGGGGACCTCAGTAGCCAGGAAGGGGCCTGTGGCAGGGGATGGACCCAGGGCCAGGCAGGACTGCAGACCTCAGTGAGAACCAGTGCGGAGGTGGAGAACTCGGAAAGGTGGACACAGCCTGGATGGGGTGAGCTCAGCCCCAGTCAAGGCCTCCACCCTTTGTGGCTCCCTCCTCCATCACAGGTTTGACTCAGACCCACCATAGGTTTGAAAAGGGGCTTCCCCATGGCTCATCAGTAAAGAATCTGTGTGCAATGAAGAAAATGCATGCAGGTCTGATCCCTGGGTCAGGAAAACCTCCTGGAGTAGCAAATGGCCACCTGCTCCAATATTCTTGCCAGGAAAAGCCCAAGGGCGGAGGAGCCTGGTGGGCTACAGTCCATGGGGTCAAAGAGTCAGACATGACTGACTAAGCACACTAAAAAAAAGGAGGGACTGACAAGTGACATAGGAGACCCAGAATTGGCCAGGAACACCTTGAAATGACTAAGTTTATCCTGAATTTACTATAGCAGAGACTAAGACAAGATTAAGTTCAGATTTACATGTGTACACTAGCATATTTAAAATAGAGGAACTTCCCTAGTGGTCCAGGGGTTAAGAATCTGCCTGCCAGTGCAGGGGACACAGGTTCCGTTCCTGATCCAGGAGCTGAGATGTCACGTGCTGAGCGGCAGCTAAGCCCATGCCCCGCGACTTCTGTGCCCACATGCCCCAGAGCCCATGCTCTCCAATAAGAGAAGTCACCCCAATGGAAAGCCCATGCGCTGCAGCTAGCAGCAGCCCACACGCAGCAACAAAGACCCAGCACAACCAAAAATAAAGAAATCAATTAAAAAATAATAGATAACCAACAAGGGCCTACTGTATAGCACAGGAACTCTGTTCAGTATTCGGTAATAACTTAAATGGGAAGAGAATGTGAAAAAGAATATACACATATAAATGTATAACTGCATCACTTTGCCAAGCATCTGACACTAATACAACATTGGTCATCATCTACGCTGCGATACAAAAGAAAAAAAATTTTTTCAAGATTAAGTTCAGTTTTGAAAATCCTTAGACCATCTTTACACACCTGGGTTTGTAATCTGGAGACTCTCTCTGGTGCTTGGCACAGAGCTCTCTAAGGTGGTGCTGTCCGGGCCCGGCCTCTGCTGAGAGTCTATCTGTGCCGGGCTCTGTCCTGGTCAGGGTGCAGCAGTGAGCTCAGCTGAGGTGAGGCCCCAGCCCACGGGCGCAGACACTACACAGGGGGCAGTAACGCGATGGCAGTGAGTGCTGGTCAGAACAATAGCACAGAACCCTGTGTGGAGCCTCAGGGCTGCTGGGGAGGCAAGCCAGGAAGGCTTCTCTGAGGAGGAGTCATGGGACTGAGTCTCAAATGAGGAGAAGGAGTTGAAGGCAAAAGTCAGTGCAGAAAGCTTTCCAGGTGAAGGGGCTGGAGGTGGGATGACTCACGAGAACACAGTGAAGGGGCCCAGCGGGCCGCAGTGTGGTGTGTGCAGGGGCAGTGGGCTCGGGAAGGCACGGAGAATGGGCGTGTCTGCCCTTCATTCTGTGTGATGGGAAGTGAGGGGTGAGAGGAGGTGAAGCAGGGAAGGGAACCAATCTGACCTGCTTCTTTCAAAGGATGTCTTGGGACTTCGCTGGTGGTCCAGTGGTTAAGAATCCACCTGCACCAGGTTCAATCCCTAGTCCAGGGAGACCCAGATGCTAAGTAGGGCAGCTAAACCCACGTGTCATAATTAGCCCACACACCTCAATGAAGACTCAGCACCGTCACAAATAAGTAAATAAAATTATTTAAAATATATATTGAGGATGTCTCAGAAACTAGGGCAATCTGCAGTGAAGCAAAGGGCAGTTTGCAGTGCCCGCCACCCTGCCATCCCGCCCTGACCCTCTTGGATGGAAAGTCCATCTTCCCATGGACTTTCTAGCTACATAAGCCATTCCATTCTAGACCAACATAGTCTGGGTTTCTGAAGGTGGCAAATGAGAGTTCCGTGACAGCTGTCATATTTATTAGACACGTCTGTGCTTAGCGCATGACATCTGTGGAAGAAATGTTCATTTGGTCCCCGGAGAAAAGGTGAGAATGTTTACATGGGGAGGGGGAAGCAGCCCATGGGAAGCTCTCACTCCAGCTCAGCATGCCTGCCAGCCTTGTGGCCTCACCAGCCTGCCCACAGCCCCTAACCCACTCTAGGGGCTCGCATCCACAAAGTCTCCATCCCTTAATACCACACAGCAAACAAGAACTCAGTTTGCTGGGAACCAAACATTTCCAACAATAAGTCCTGATTTGTTTTCTCTCTTCTCAATTCCCCCCGCCCCCTCAAAACACTTCTTTGGTCCCTTTGCCATTCTAAATCCTTCCTTCCCTCCCATGCCATGCCTTTCCTCATCGACTCTTTCTCTCCTGACTGCTTGCCCCTCCCCACGTTAAATATTTTCACCTTTTCCCTAGGACCAAATGAATGCTTCTTCCACAGATGTCATGTGCTGAGCACAGACATGTCTAATAAATATGACAGTTGTCCCAGAACTCTCATTTGCAAGTTACAGAAACCCAAACTACACTGGTCTAGAATGGAATGACTTATGTAGCTGAAAAGTCAGTAGGAAGGCATAGCTGGATCCAGGGGTAGTACAAACCATGTTTTTAGAACTTTGTTAGGGACTGGATGTTTGTGTCCCCCATAATTTACATCTTGAAACCCCAAACCCTAATGTCACTGTATTTCAAGATAGGGACTTAATGGAAGTGATCAAGGTTAAGTGAGGCCATAAAGATGATTTCATAGACAGAATCCTTGTAAGAAGAAGCCCAAGAATGCTGGCTGTCCCTCTCTCTGTGTGTCTCTACTTTGTCAACACCTTGATGGTGGATTCTTAGCCTCCAGTGCTGTGAGAAATAACTGTCTGTTGTTCAAGCCACAGTCTATGGTATTTTGTTATAGCAGCTGACCTGATTGAGACAGACACCATTTCTCTCATCTTTCAGCTCTGCTCTCCTCTGAGTTGGAATCATTCTCAGACAAACCTACCTCTTCATGGAGGTGCCCCAGCAGCTGCAAGCTGCAAACTCACTGCTCACCACCTGGGGAGAGCCAGCTTCTCTTTGCCAATAAAGTTCCAACAAAGCAAATAGCTGATAAGAATATAGTGTTGTCAACCAGGGCCAGATCACATATATACCCACGCCTGAAGTTAGAGGCCAGGGTCAGCCCTGCCTGAACTACTGGGAGAGGTGTGTGTGTATATGTGTGTGTGTGTGTGTTAGTCACTCACTCGTGTCTGATTCTTTGAGACCCTATGGACTGTAGCCTGCCAGGGTCCTCTGTCCATGAGATTTCCCAGGCAAGAATACTGGAGTGAACTGCCATTTCCTTCTCCAGGGATCTCCCCAACCTAGGGGTCCAACTCAAGTATCCTGCATTGCAGGCAGATTCCTTACCATACCAGGGAGATGAGGTTTTCCCAAATGAGAGTCATGCAGGGGAAAGATGTGTGTCAGGCAGGATCCGCAGAGCTCACCCTGTTTTGGGTCCTCAGGGGCTTCCCAGGTGACGCTGGTGGTAGAGAATCTGCCTGCCAATGCAGGAGACATAAGAGACATGGGTTCGATCCCTGGGTTGGGAAGATCCCCTGGAGAAGGGAAAGGCTACCCACTCCAGCATTTTTGCCCAGAGAATCCCAAGGACAGATGAGCCTGGTGGGCTACAGTCCATGGGGTCACAAAGAGTGAGACATGACTGAGTGACTAAAACACAGACACACTGGGGGCTCAGAGAGCTTAGAGACTTGCCAAGGACCCTGGAGCTGATCCACCGCCTTCCCCTGCCCCTCTTCCCCTCAACCCTCCCGGTGCCTACACAAGGGTGCCTCTGTCCAGCAGCCGGCTCCAGGCCTCTCCTCTCAGCCCAGCAGCTCACCCAGCCTCCCTGCCCGCCTCCTTCCTTCCCCCTCACTCCTCATGGGCTCCTGTCGTGACCCCAGTCCCGAGGTAAGCCGTTTGTTGTTGGCATGACTATTCAGGCCACTAACCCAAGGGTGCCAAAGCCAAAACCTTACGTTCCTATTATCTATATTCTTCTTTGTTTCAAACCCCCATTTCTTGCCCAGCAGCAGAAAAAGGTCTGGGTCAGTTAAGCAATTAGGGTTTATACTCAGTTGTTCCGGGGTTCTCCCTCCCCATCTCCCCGTCCCTAGATTCCAGCAAATGTGGGTGGTCTCCCAACCTAGGTGGGAGGTGGCAGATGGGGCATAGGTTAGTGTCTGCCCTGCTGACACCCTCAAGACATACGCGGGGACATCTGGCTCTTGGCTGTCATCTCCCTTCAGTGTTGGCTGCCAATGAGGTGTCTGTGTCCCCATCTGGTCCTTACTTGTAAAGGCCAAGATGGTTTTGGCAGTGGCCTTTCCTTGTCATGACTAGGAAGCCCCTCCAAGCCCTCCTGGGAGACTTGGCTGCTGCCCGCGTTTCTCCTGGGCTGGGAAGCTCACTGGGCTGTCTCAGGGTCCTCACTGTGGGCCACCGCTCACCTCCTGTGTACAGTCAGCACACCTTGTCAGGGCACAGGGGACCTGGGGGTCTCACCCAGCCAGGAAACAAGGCTCAGGTGCTCCTGCAGTCAGCTCCGCTAAGAGGCTGATCCTCTGCAGCTGCCCCCACTCAGGGATTCCCTCCTCTCCCCACTGAGCAGAGCCCAGCTCACTCATTTCATTCCATACACCCTCTTTCTTTCCCATCCAGACAGAATTTTTAACCTGATAGAAGGCCAAAAACGCACTGGGCAGAGACAGTATTCTGAATTTACTGTTTATGATGGTACCTGGGCCTTTGGGAACTCAAGAGCTAAGATTTAACTCCTTCTGTTTCTCTCTCCCTCTCTGCAGAGCCTGTAGCCTGCAGGCAGGGTCTGGCTGCTCTGGGTGGTGGGGAGTGTGACACGGTGACAAGGGGATTGCTGGCATCACCGGCCCACATGGAGGAAAACATCCCAGTGTCACCCACCCAGGCTAGCAGGGGTGAAGCCACAACCCTGGGGGAGACAAGGCCGTCTCTGGTGTGCCACTCTGCAAAGGTGAGGGCAACTGCAGAGGTGGGGCCTTCCTTGTGAGGCAGGCCCATCAAGGCTGCCAGACACTTGGTGAGGAGCGCCTGGCAGGGGCCGGGAAAGCTGCCCTGCCTGCCGCCCAGAGGCAAGTGGACCAGGAACACAAGAGTACCAACCACAGTTGGTGACCAAGGCCCAGAGGCTGTCACGGGAGCTGGAGGAACCCACTGGGCTGGGCCTGGCCCACGGCTCTTGACTTCTCTGCGTCTATACCTTTGTTAAATCCTGCTGTAACAAAGCTGTGCACAGGGGATGCAAAGAAAAAGGTTATTCACACAGGAGCCAGGACATAAAAGGGGCAGCACTTGCCGTGGACCCCTGAGGCGTGAGTAGCTGGAATCAGAGGGAGAGACCACCAGGGAGAGAGGGAAATTGAAGAAGCAGTGGTATAGGTTTAAGTCATGGGAGCAGGAGCTCTTTGTAGGACCTCCAACTTCAGTTGCAGACTCCAGATACTGGGCCTGTTTGTTTGGTCACATCTGGGAACATTCCCTGGCCCTGGCAGGTTCCTGGACTCTGACTTTTGAAAGTTCTGATGACCAGAACATCAGTTAAGGATGTTTCAGTTCCAAGGGGCTAAAGCCCACTGTGATTGTTAGTTGCAAGAGGAAACACATTGATTCATAATTAAAAGTTAAGAGATGGCAAGCTGGCCACTGGTAGCCTCTGTGAAAGTTAATTTTACACCGGCTTGACTGGGCAATCAAACATTACTCTGAATGTCCAGTGTCCATCAACTGATAAATGGATAAACCAAATATACTCTATGTGATTAAATATTAATCAGCCATAAAAAGAATGAAGTTCTGACACATGTTATCCCATGGATGAGCCATTATGCTAAGTGAATTAATTCAGACACAAAAGGCCACATAGTGTATGATTCCATGCCTGTGAAATGTCCAGAATAGGAAGATCTATAGAGATGGATAGTAGATTAGATGTTGTCTAGGGTTGGGGGGACAGGGGGATAATAGCTAAAAGCTAATAGCTAATGCCTAGACAGCATATTGGAGAAGGAAATGGCACCCCACTCCAGTACTCTTGCCTGGAAAATCCCATGGACGGAGGAGCCTGGTAGGCTGCAGTCCATGGGGTCACTAAGAGTCAGACACGACTGAGCGACTTCACTTTCACTTTTCACTTTCATGCATTGGAGAAGGAAATGGCAACCCACTCCAGTGTTCTTGCCTGGAGAATCCCAGGGACGGCGGAGCCTGGTGGGCTGCCATCTACAGGGTCGCACAGTTGGACATGACTGAAGCGACTTAGGAGCAGCAGCAGCAGATAGCATATTAAAAAGCAGAGTCATTATTTTGCTGACAAAGTCCATACAATCAAAGCTGCAGTTTTTCCATGTATGGATGTGAGAGCTGGACCATAAAGAAGGTTGAGCACCACAGAAAAGATGGTTTTAAACTGTGGTGTTGGAGAAGACTCTTGAGAGTCCCTTGGACTGCAAGGAGATAAAACCAGTCCATCGTTAGGAAATCAGTCCTGAATATTCATTGGAAGGACGGATGCTGAAGCTGAAGCTCCAATACTTTGGTCACCTGATGAGAAGAACCGACTCATTGGAAAAGACCCTGATACTGGGCAAGATTGAAGGAAGGAGAAGGGGACAACAGAGGATGAGACAGTTGGATGACATCACTGACTCAATGGACATGAGTTTGAGCAAGCTCTGGGAGATGGTGAAGGACAGGGAAGCCTGGCATGCTGCAGTCCACGGGGTTGCAAAGAGTCAGACACGACTGAGTGACTGAACAACAGCTAATAGCTTTTGGAGATGATGAAAATGGATTGTGATGATAGTTGCAGGTATCTGTGAATATACTAAAAACCATGAAATGGTATACTTTTAAATGGGTAAAGTATATGATATGTGAATTATATGTCAATAGAGGTGTTTTTTGTGGTGGTTATTTTTTTAAGAAACTCTTTCTAGTGATCTTTGCAATCTGGAATCTGTGTCTTTCTCCCAGGATAGAGAGCCTAGTCTTCATGGGACCATCACCCCCATTATTCTAACTGCCCCTCCCACATCCCTGAGTGTGGGGCCCCAAATACTGTCCCATGCATGGGACCTGAGTTAAGTCTCCTACACTCCCCTGGACCCTCATGTCCATGCAGGGGAGCCAGGGCCTCTGGAGGACCCCCCTATGTCTGTGCTAGCCCCACCCACCCTGTGCTGGTACCATCCACAGACTCCAGCTTTGCTTTAGCTGTCTTCTTTGGCCCTGCTGGCCAAACAGCACTCTCTGATTCCCACCCTTACGTACCCTCCAGCCCTTGCCTGTGGCCCCACCGTCTTGTCCAGGATCATGCCTGATGGCCCTTTGCTTGCCTTCTTGGACCCCCTCCCATCTTGTGGGGTCACACTTGGAGCTCTGGGGTCAGCCTCCCCACTTCCACCCTGATACCCTGTCCACCCAGCTCTTTGCTGCTCCCCTCTCTGTCACCCACCTCCAGCCCAGGACATGACCCTTTGTGCACTTTCACTCATGGTCACAGGGGAGGTGACTGCCAGCAGTGGGGGCTGCTGGGGACAGTTGGCTGGAGCCTGCAGTGGGGACCCTTTGGGCAGTGATCCATCGGTGTCTCCTCCACCTGCACGAGCCTCCCTCACCAGTGAGTTCTCTGCTCACCCGCCTCAGCAAACTGGCCCAGGTGCCAGGAGCCTTGCAGCGTGGTTTCATAATTGTGCAAAGCTGGAAACCGCCCAAGTGTTCGTCAAGGGGACGCTGCAGGGCTCAAAGGCAGGCTAGTCATGGAAAGGAGAACCACCTGCCAGTCCAGGAAGGATCCAGACCCAAGTGGGTCTACTCACACGGAGCCTGAAAACATATTGAGTGCAAAACACAAGAAGCTGCTTATGCAGTATGATACCACTTAAGAAAGGGAAGAATCCACAGAGGACTGCTACCTCTTTCAAGGCATCTTGGTATATTTGTAAAATCAAGAGGAGAAAAATCCTTCGTAGTTGCCTCTGGAGAAGGGGAGAAAGGGGCGGGGCTGGGACTGGTGGCCACAGGGGATTTTACCAGGGATGTTCTAGTTTTTTTCAAAAGAAGAATAGATCCTTGTATGACACATGTAATTTATCATATCTGAAGAGAGACAAAGAATTCCAACAGCTGGGCCACATGCCCCCCTGGGCCAGACTCACTCCTGGCTCCCCACCCACCCCCGCCCCTTGGGCTTTCCTGTATCCTCACCCTTCTCTCTGGACCCAGAGCCGAAGGCTGTTAGATCTTCCATTTAAAACTCCTCATCCACACCACCCGCACTGGGGAGTTTCTTATTCCCTTTCAGATGTAACTGTCTGTCACCAATAATAGTCTTTTTCGATTTCATTTCCTTCAGCTCCTGCCAGCCACTCGAGAGCCGCCTTCCCATCCCCACTGTGGCTGCCCCCCCTCACTCAGCCCCAAGTCAGAGGGAAAAAAAATACATTTTTGCCTTTACCATGATGTATGCGATCCCATAAAATAGTGAAACAGATATGAAAGGTTGAGAGAAGGTAGATAAATGGCTCCTATTATTCTACCAATCAAATGAAATACCTCTCCACGTCCTCATTTGAATGATAATAAAACTCGGAGAGGCTGCTGGTTCGCTGTTGTCATCGCTGGCAGCAGCTCGAGCCATGGAGCCACAGGCCAAGGTAACCTTGGGGTGTCCTCTGCAACCAGCGGGGGACTGCAGCCCCCATCCCCTCCCCTCNATGGTCCAAGACTGTTTCTCCCTTAACTTTTAAAGATCATTCTGCCTTGGTGGGTTTGACCAGGTGTGGATGAAAATAGACGGGTTAAACATCCCACATCCCAGGCCATCTTCAGGAAAGCCAATTCATATTCACTTATGTATCCCCTGCCTTCTAGCCTGACAATTCTGAGGGGGTCAAGAGTTTCACAGCAGATGGGACACCTCCTTGGGGAGGGCAGAATACGAGCACACAAAGACCAAGTTTCTTCTCCTAACAATCCCCTGGCGATTGCTTGGTAATAATTTTCCCTAAGACAGCATGGACACCACCTCCTAAATGACATTCACAAATTTCCTTCCTAAGCCCTAACATGCTTGTCAATCCGTGTACCAAGCAATTGCCGCCTGTCTATTCCAGGCTCCTGTGGGTCCCAGCTCCTTCTAGTCCCTCCCAGGGGGGTGATCAGGCCCCCTCTTCCACCCTGATGGGTGGGTTCCTCCTCACCTGAGCGCTCAGTTCCCTTGCTGCCGTTCACTACCTGCCAAAGTGAAGAAACCAAGGTTGAAAGGCTGAATTCTTCCAGAGGGGCAAGGTGCCTTCTCCCTTCTAGGAGAGTCAAGCCACAAAGACTCGGAGTGGCCTCAAGTGAGATCTGTCTCCTCAAAGTGAGGAGTTTCCTGGCCAAGGCACCAAATGTTGTAGCCACACGTTCTGGAAACAAACTCAGAAGGACGATGCAGATAGTGAAGTGCAGTTTATTATACCAGCGGGCCCAAGGCAGAGTCTCCTCTTAGCCAAGGACCCCAACCAGTTTTTGTGAAAACCTTATATACCCTAAGTATACATGCCCAACTCACCTCCCAAATTCCCTGAAACTAGTCTGAACAAAAGGAGAGAAAGATACAATCATAGTTAACCCGTGATTCATATGCCTTAAGCCTAGGTAGTTAACAGTGGACAATTATCAATAGGCCTGTGGTCATACCTCAATAAGCATAATAGAATTTATGATTCTATCTGGTTACACAGATAATTAGGGTATTCTTTTAGACAATGGACAGTCTAGGTAAGAGCCCTGGGGTTCTTCCATCCAGGAAGTCTGGTTTTCTAGCTGGTATGTCGTTTTCACAGATATTGGGCATATAGCTTGGAGAAGGTAGTGGCACCCCACTCCAGTACTCTTGCCTAGAAACTCCCATGGACGGAGGAGCCTGATGGGCTGCAGTCCATGGGGTCGCTAAGGGTCAGACATGACTAAGTGACTTTCACTTTCACTTTTCACTCTCATGCACTGGAGAAGGAAACGGCAACCCACTTCAGTGTTCTTGCCTGGAGAATCCCGGGGACGGAGGAGCCTGATAGGCTGCCATCTACGGGGTCGAAGAGAGTCGGACACGACTGAAGTGACTTAGCAGCAGCAGGGCATATAGCTCAAAGTCCACAGTCTGGGCCAAGATGGAGTCCTGCTTTCAAGATGGAGCCTGTTCTGTCTGTTTCCTCCTACAAAGGGACTCTCAAGAGTCTTCTCCAACACCACAGTTCAAAAGCATCAGTTCTTCGGCGCTCAGCTTTCTTTATAATCCATCTCTCATATCCATACATGACTACTGGAAAAGCCACAGCCCTGACTAGACGGACTTTTAAGAGATGCTTAATTTCCCTTTTTTTTCTTATTAAGATGTATTTTTTCATTTTTTTAAGCTCATACTATGTGCCTAGCATTAGAAACATATGGGAAGCAAAGACCATTTACGTGTTCATTAAAAAGATCTGAAAAATGAATACAATTTAACCACTCATCACTCAAATCATTTCCAGAAAAAGCAGTTGCTGATAAACAATGTTGTAAACGTCTTTCCAGTCTTTCCTGCTTATACATCTTTCGTTAACAATTAAATTGGAATGCTGTATTTTGTTTAGAATCCTACTTTTTAAATTATGTGTATGCATTTGACAACATAAATTCTTCAATAGCAAGGTATTTAAATAGTAGCATTTTCACTGTTACTGATTTATTCATTTCCCTTATCATGTCTCACTACTGAACATTACTACACTCTTCTATACATATATGTGCTTGTCCCTGTTTATTTCCAAAGAATGAATTCCTAGAGGAATAACTAGGTCACACAGCACAAACACTGTTAACATGTTTGGATTTTTTTCCCTAAGCTGACCTCTAGAAAGCTTGCAATATTTTACATTCTTGCCTGTCCTCTCTGTCATCAACATTTTCATTTTCCCTAAGGTTTTAAAATTTTGTTAGAAAAACAATGGACCTTTTTATTGCCATATTTTGCATTTCATTGCCAAAAAATTGACTGTTTCTTCATGCACTTACTGCCTTTTTTTTAGTTCTTTATTTAAAATGCCTGGCCCATTAACACAAGCCTATTTTTCTATCAATGTGTCCCTTATTTATGAGATCTCTTTATACAATAAATTTGTTGCATATTGCAAATGTTTTTCTTCATGTGCCTTCAAATTTTATTCATGTATATTTTTTAATTCAATGAAGATTTACATTTTCATATTTATTTGTTTTCTCTTTTGTGGTTTCTTTCCTCCTTATGTACTCACAAAGTCCTCCCTTCACTCAAGTCAAGTTAAGCTCGGCACATAGTATGAACTTGAAAAAAGTATGCTTAAAAAAAGGAAAAAATACATCTTAATAAGGAAAAAAGGGGGGATTAGCATTTCATATGGAGAAGCCAATGGCACCCTACTCCAGTACTCTTGCCTGGAAAATCCCATGGTTGGAGGAGCCTGGTGGGCTGCAGTCCATGGGGTTGCTGAGAGTTGGACACGACTCAGTGACTTCANATGGCAACCCACTCCAGTGTTCTTGCCTGGAGAATCCCAGGGACGGCGGAGCCTGGTGGGCTGCCATCTACAGGGTCGCACAGTTGGACATGACTGAAGCGACTTAGGAGCAGCAGCAGCAGATAGCATATTAAAAAGCAGAGTCATTATTTTGCTGACAAAGTCCATACAATCAAAGCTGCAGTTTTTCCATGTATGGATGTGAGAGCTGGACCATAAAGAAGGTTGAGCACCACAGAAAAGATGGTTTTAAACTGTGGTGTTGGAGAAGACTCTTGAGAGTCCCTTGGACTGCAAGGAGATAAAACCAGTCCATCGTTAGGAAATCAGTCCTGAATATTCATTGGAAGGACGGATGCTGAAGCTGAAGCTCCAATACTTTGGTCACCTGATGAGAAGAACCGACTCATTGGAAAAGACCCTGATACTGGGCAAGATTGAAGGAAGGAGAAGGGGACAACAGAGGATGAGACAGTTGGATGACATCACTGACTCAATGGACATGAGTTTGAGCAAGCTCTGGGAGATGGTGAAGGACAGGGAAGCCTGGCATGCTGCAGTCCACGGGGTTGCAAAGAGTCAGACACGACTGAGTGACTGAACAACAGCTAATAGCTTTTGGAGATGATGAAAATGGATTGTGATGATAGTTGCAGGTATCTGTGAATATACTAAAAACCATGAAATGGTATACTTTTAAATGGGTAAAGTATATGATATGTGAATTATATGTCAATAGAGGTGTTTTTTGTGGTGGTTATTTTTTTAAGAAACTCTTTCTAGTGATCTTTGCAATCTGGAATCTGTGTCTTTCTCCCAGGATAGAGAGCCTAGTCTTCATGGGACCATCACCCCCATTATTCTAACTGCCCCTCCCACATCCCTGAGTGTGGGGCCCCAAATACTGTCCCATGCATGGGACCTGAGTTAAGTCTCCTACACTCCCCTGGACCCTCATGTCCATGCAGGGGAGCCAGGGCCTCTGGAGGACCCCCCTATGTCTGTGCTAGCCCCACCCACCCTGTGCTGGTACCATCCACAGACTCCAGCTTTGCTTTAGCTGTCTTCTTTGGCCCTGCTGGCCAAACAGCACTCTCTGATTCCCACCCTTACGTACCCTCCAGCCCTTGCCTGTGGCCCCACCGTCTTGTCCAGGATCATGCCTGATGGCCCTTTGCTTGCCTTCTTGGACCCCCTCCCATCTTGTGGGGTCACACTTGGAGCTCTGGGGTCAGCCTCCCCACTTCCACCCTGATACCCTGTCCACCCAGCTCTTTGCTGCTCCCCTCTCTGTCACCCACCTCCAGCCCAGGACATGACCCTTTGTGCACTTTCACTCATGGTCACAGGGGAGGTGACTGCCAGCAGTGGGGGCTGCTGGGGACAGTTGGCTGGAGCCTGCAGTGGGGACCCTTTGGGCAGTGATCCATCGGTGTCTCCTCCACCTGCACGAGCCTCCCTCACCAGTGAGTTCTCTGCTCACCCGCCTCAGCAAACTGGCCCAGGTGCCAGGAGCCTTGCAGCGTGGTTTCATAATTGTGCAAAGCTGGAAACCGCCCAAGTGTTCGTCAAGGGGACGCTGCAGGGCTCAAAGGCAGGCTAGTCATGGAAAGGAGAACCACCTGCCAGTCCAGGAAGGATCCAGACCCAAGTGGGTCTACTCACACGGAGCCTGAAAACATATTGAGTGCAAAACACAAGAAGCTGCTTATGCAGTATGATACCACTTAAGAAAGGGAAGAATCCACAGAGGACTGCTACCTCTTTCAAGGCATCTTGGTATATTTGTAAAATCAAGAGGAGAAAAATCCTTCGTAGTTGCCTCTGGAGAAGGGGAGAAAGGGGCGGGGCTGGGACTGGTGGCCACAGGGGATTTTACCAGGGATGTTCTAGTTTTTTTCAAAAGAAGAATAGATCCTTGTATGACACATGTAATTTATCATATCTGAAGAGAGACAAAGAATTCCAACAGCTGGGCCACATGCCCCCCTGGGCCAGACTCACTCCTGGCTCCCCACCCACCCCCGCCCCTTGGGCTTTCCTGTATCCTCACCCTTCTCTCTGGACCCAGAGCCGAAGGCTGTTAGATCTTCCATTTAAAACTCCTCATCCACACCACCCGCACTGGGGAGTTTCTTATTCCCTTTCAGATGTAACTGTCTGTCACCAATAATAGTCTTTTTCGATTTCATTTCCTTCAGCTCCTGCCAGCCACTCGAGAGCCGCCTTCCCATCCCCACTGTGGCTGCCCCCCCTCACTCAGCCCCAAGTCAGAGGGAAAAAAAATACATTTTTGCCTTTACCATGATGTATGCGATCCCATAAAATAGTGAAACAGATATGAAAGGTTGAGAGAAGGTAGATAAATGGCTCCTATTATTCTACCAATCAAATGAAATACCTCTCCACGTCCTCATTTGAATGATAATAAAACTCGGAGAGGCTGCTGGTTCGCTGTTGTCATCGCTGGCAGCAGCTCGAGCCATGGAGCCACAGGCCAAGGTAACCTTGGGGTGTCCTCTGCAACCAGCGGGGGACTGCAGCCCCCATCCCCTCCCCTCGCCGCTAACCTGGGGTTTCCCTTACTCCCAAGCCCCTCCTACTTCTCCTGCCCTGCCCCCACTCCCCCAGCAGCTTACCCCCTCCCCCCCCCCCCCGCCCCCTTCCCGGGCCCCAGGGCAGCACCC
>SJYA01001092.1:671536-709806 GCA_006410615.1 Neotragus moschatus
TTAACAGATACACATATAATATATAAAGTAGATAAGCAAGACGACAGCACAGGGAGCTATACCCAAGATTTTGTAACAACCTATATGGCAAAGAATCTAAAAAAGAAGATATTAGTATACATATTTACGTACGTATATATAACTGAATCACTTTGCTGTACACCTGAAACATTATAAATCAGCTATACTTCAACTAAAAAAGTCTTATATACAAAGTTTCATAGCAGCTTTATTTGAGGTAGCCCTCAAAAAACTGGAAACTAGTGAATGAACAGTGAATTATAGTATATCCATACTATGAAATATTATTTAGCAATAAAGTGAATAAATTTTTGATACATGTAACAACATGGATAAATTTCAAAATAATTATTCTATATGAAAGAAGCCATACCAAAAAAGTACATAGTGATTTTATTTATATGAAGTTTTAGAACATGTAAAATCTATAATGAGGAAAGTAGATCAAAGGGGGTAAAGAGAAGAGGGACAGAAGAAAGGAATCCCAAATAATCCCGAGAAAATAATCCCGAGAAAACTTTAGGGATGATGCTTTTAGGGTGTTCATTTATTGATCGTGATGATTTCATGGGCGTATACTTGTTAAAATTGGTCACATTGTACACTTTAAATATGTACTTAATTGTATGTCTGTATTACCACAATAAAACTGTTTTAAAGACTGGGGGAAAAAAAGAGGAGATGTTATTTGCTCAAGTCATTAGGAAGAGCAGGAAAGCTCTGCCATCAGACATGACTAGATCTAGGGTTCAAGTATGGTCACCAGGCTCTCCTGACTTTATTCCTTTGTGTGAGCTTCACTCTGGGACCATTGGCAGGAAAGTGGTCACCAGTAGCCCCAGAATGCCAAAGAGAGGGAGCTTCTCTGTTATCAAACACCCGGGAGCAGGTGTCCTTGGCCCAAACCTCCACAGCCAAGGGGCCTGGGTCCTGTTCCTACTCCCCTTAAAGAATGTGGACTAAAGGTGGGGGAGATTTCTCTCTAAAAGATAACTCAGGTGCTGTTCCCAGAATACGGGGGAAGAGATGGTGACCAGGCAGAGACAGTAGGTACCCAATAACCAATTTGCCTTGAGCCAGAGCTACCTTTCCTGAACATATAGATACATCAAGAACTGAGCCTGGCAGGGAATGAATGGGACGTGGGAATTAAAATCAGCATTCTAGAACCCCACAGAAAACAGTGGAGTATTCTATGTGTCTCAAGAAACAGCAGGAAGATTTCCTGGGGCCTATGCCTCTAATCCCCACAGTTTTCACAGGCTAGAAGATACAGTCTGACTTTGCTTCCCAGCTGTTTGCCTTAAATGCAGAATCCAGGTGCCATTTACTCCTCTTGCTACAGAGATTCCACTGACTCAAGTATCTTGCCCCTGTTTTGAGGTCAACATGAATCATGTTTGAAATCTCTCTTCCTGGCACACTAAGAGCTCGCTCACTCGGTTCTGATCTCAGGGAAATATCATACTACTATCTTTTTGGCAGGACCATGATGATGGACCCTGGAGAAGAGAACACCAACCCATTCCAGTATTCTTGCCTGGAGAATCCCAAGGACAGATGAGCCTGATAGGCTACAGTCCATGGGGTCGCAAAGAGTCGGACATGGCTGAGTGGCTGACACACACATGATGATGGAACTTCTTGAGCATCAGCGAATTTTCTGACTCTTGTTATTAGCAGATCAGTTTTGCCTCCACCTTCTTCAAGAAATTTATTTGAGGACATACTGAGTTTTCTTCAGTTTAACGAACACGTATTAAGTATCTGTTTAATTGGAAGCAAGATGAATGAGATGGTCCCTGCCCTTGTCCCTTCTTTTTCAATCTTTACACTTATCGATTTTCTTGTGTTATTGCATTGGATAGGACTCCACTACAATGTCAATACTTGGTATCCTTGTCAGATTCCTGCTACTATTGTTTCAACATTAAGTATAACTGGTAGATGCTCTTTAACAAGTTAAAAAAAATTCCCTCTTATTTCTAGTTGCTAAGAAGTTGTGATTTTAAAAACAATGATAAATCAGTGTTTAAATTTATCAGATGCTTTTTCTATATCACATTTTCTGGAATCTGTAATTCAAAAGGTATACTACATTGAGCTCTAGTAGAGGGGAGGCAGGGGATAAAGAAACATTTGAGTAGGTCCTTCAAGGATGTGATAAACTCCCCAGCCTCAATGAGGGGAATGGCACTGTGCACTGGGGGGACAATTTCGGCAAGGTTATGCGAGTGTGAACACACCTTCAGAGAATGGCTTCTAGTCTGAGTAGTTCTTTCAAATGAGAGTCCCTCCCCTGGTTTGCAAATATCTGCCCACAGTGGGATCAGGACATGCCTCAGCCTCACGGTAACTGTAACTTGGGCATTCTACAGTGAAGTCTGCACATATGGCAAAAATCAAAAGAACAGTGGAGATTACCCAAGAAAATTACTTAAACTGCCCATAAAAAACATATATGGGCTTTATGGCTAAAACTCTGTAAGAATTCTAGAGTCCTCCTGCTTGCCTGCCAGGCTCACTCCAACCTCCTTCTGGGAGCTGTATTAAGCTTTGCCCTTCAATGTTTACGTTAATTAATATATTTGGTTCTTTTTAAAATATTTATTTGGCTGTGCTGAGTCTTAGCTGTGGCACTCAAGATCTTTGATCTTTGTTGCAACATGCAGGATCCTTTAGCTGTGGCATGCAAACTCTCAGCTGCAGCATGTGGAATTCCCTGCCCAGGGATCAAACCTAGTTCCCCCGCACTGGGAGCAAAGAGTCAGCCACTGGACCACTGGGGAAGCCCCAATATATTTGTTAGTTGCTGGGAGGGTACTTGAAATGCATCTCAGATCAACCAGAAGCTAGATGATGCAGGATGTCATTGCACTGTACACAGAACAGAGACTGGATACCTTCCCCCAGGATGACCAGCAAGGCCTCTGTGTCTCCTCTCAGTCAGGTTGAGGTCGGCCTGACACCCCTGAAAGCCTGCCCCTCCCTAATCTGTAGGCATATGACCAGAGAGTAACAGGGATCTTTCCAAGCCTGACTCTGGCCCAGCTGACCCAGGTCAGACCTTTCTCTCTGACTTTGCATGTCCCACTTTGCTAACACCACCTGGAACAGGGACCCATGTACCATGATCCCACAAGCCTGGCAACTGGGCTTCTGGCCTTGACTATGACCATCCAAACCTTTGTTGCTAAGTCACTTCAGTCGTGTCCGACTCTGTGACCCCNTGACCCAGGTCAGACCTTTCTCTCTGACTTTGCATGTCCCACTTTGCTAACACCACCTGGAACAGGGACCCATGTACCATGATCCCACAAGCCTGGCAACTGGGCTTCTGGCCTTGACTATGACCATCCAAACCTTTGTTGCTAAGTCACTTCAGTCGTGTCCGACTCTGTGACCCCACAGACGGCAGCCCACCAGGCTCCCCCGTCCCTGGGATTCTCCAGGCAAGAACACTGGAGTGGGTTGCCATTTCCTTCTCCAATGCATGAAAGTGAAAAGTGAAAGTGAAGTCGCTCAGTCATGTCCGACTCTTCGCCACCCCATGGACCTCAGCCTACCAGGCTCCTCTGTTCATGGGATTTTCCAGGCAAGAGTACTGGAGTGGGGTGCCATCACCTTCTCCGATCTTTACCTTATTGCCACCAGTTTCTCAGCTCATCTCCTCCTCACAGGTCATGGTCCAGCCACACTGGTCCCTTCTTCTTTCTCCAACACCCGAAGCTCATGTTGGCCTCAGGACCTTTGCTCTGCACATTCCCTTTCCCATAGTGCTTTTTCCTTGTCACCATTCAGGTTTCAACTCACTTGTTACCTCCCCCAGTCTCTTCCTAAAGCAACACTCCATTCAGGCATTCCGATCACATAACCCCATTTATTTTCATCTGAGCATTTATCACCATTTATTACCATATTAAGTATGTATTTTCCTAGTTACTGTCCATCCCCCTGACCATAAAGATCTTGACTATTTGGGTCACCTAGCAACTACCCAGTGCCTGGCACACGATAACCACTTAATAAATACTTGTTGACTGACTGGGCAATGGAATCCGTGGCTGGCTGATTTGGCTTTGGGATGTCTTGGTCCCTCCTCCACACAAGACTAATTGGGGACCTGCCTTACTTGGGCCCCAGCATTCCTATCCTTCCTGGGATGCCATCCCAAAACTCCAGTCCCTCCTCTGAGACTGGCCTCTGCCTCCACACCAGCAGGCAGCTGAATTCCAGAGCCCCTTTGCCCACCAGTGTGCTCAACCAGACCCAGGGTCAGACTGAGGGCTGGATGGCAGCCCAGAGGAGTGGGCAGAGGCAGCTGCAGACTGCCCAGCTGACTCGAAGGCCTCCTCAGTGCATCTCCATCTCCTGCCCACCCCTCCTCCCGCCAGGGCCTCCTGGTGAGCGTCCCTCAGAGGCACCTCCTGCGCCATTCATCCCCATTAGCCGCTGTCTATACTGGGCTGGTGGGAGATCAATTACCAGTGCTGGCCACTGAACCGTGTTAATGAGGATGTACGCTCACTCCGCTGGTGGCGGGGATGGGTGGCAGGGCCAGAGAAGGCAGGAGCAGAGAGGGGCAAGGGAGGCTACCTATTAAGGTCTTGGGCGGGGGTTCCCCTCTAAGGACTCTGGGAGATGCTTGGGCAGAGACCCTGGGAACCCAGGCTTAGCTCAAGCTGTGTGTGGCAGCAGAGGAAACAGCCTGGCTGGAGATTCAGGCCTCAGGGGGTAGAGGTGACACTGATGAAAAGAGGGGCTCCTGGGGCTTGGCCTCCCATTCTTTAGAGCCTTTGCTCAGACCCTCCCCTCTACCAAGAATGCCCTCCCTGTGTCTGCCCCATAGCCCAGGGGCCAGCTCACATGACCCTGGCAATGCTTCTGGACCACCTCTACCCTCACCGCTGACTGAAAACCCACTCCAGCCTCTTGGCTCCCAGCCCCTCTGGACCTCGCTCTGTGTAATTCTGACTCTACCAGAATCTGGGCTTCCCAGATGGCATTAGTGGTAAAGAATCCACCAATGCAGGAGACATAACAGATGCAGGTTTGATCCCTGGCCGGGGAAGATCCCCTGGAGAAGGGCATGGCAATGCCCCCTCCAGTGTCTTTGCCTGCAGAATCCCATGGACAGAGGAGCCTGGAAGGCTGCAGTCCATGGGGTCTTGAAGAGTCAGACATGACTGAAACTATTGAGCACACAGCACATCAGATTGTACTGATTTGTGTGAAAAGACATTCAACCTCTGTCTTAAGAGTACTCGAAGGAAAACCATGAGAGGAGATGGTTCTCTTCTATCAGATTGGCGAAGGTAGAAAAGGTGGATAAAGGCAGCGCAGACTCTGACTACTGCAGCGGGAGGGGCAGGTCCCACCTTAGTAACCGATGGGAGTGTGACCTCTTCAGAGGGTAATTGGACAATAGCTATGTAAATTCCAAATGTACCTGCCCTTTGACCTAGCCTTTCACTTCCAAGCATTCATCCTCTGACATACAAGTGCCTAAGGATAAAAGTGCTCACTGCCCGGAAATGTCCTCCGTGTCCATCAGGAGGGGTCGTGAGAATCACTCAGGCCATACTACACAATAGGCATCCCTGGTCTCCTGCCTGCAGAGGAAGATAAGCAGAGCGTCCATCTCCAATAGTCGGGGAGTCAATCAGTTAATATAAATAAAGTGCTTAGAGGAGCGTCCAGCACAGAGTAAGTATAAGTTCTTGCTATTATTATGGGTTTGCTGTTGTTGAAAAGCATTGGGTGGATCTGTACACGCTGCTATGTAATTATCTCCCAGAAATGCTGGTCAGTGAAAAATGCAGACAGAGGCTGCTGGCGGTGCAGGACGCAGCTTAAGTTCTGCTTTGTTTCTAGAGGAGATCTGCTTTTGAATGCATAGACCATCTCTGGAGGAGTGGTCCGGGCTGACAGCGCTGCTCACTGGGTAGGGGCAGGAGAGCAGGGGACAGGGACGAGAGGGAGATTTGCACAAAGCCTTCCAGGCAGTCTGCAGTTTCTAACCACATGCCTGCACCACCTATTCAAACAAATAAACCACCCGTAAAGACTGGTGATTCACCTGTCTGTGTCTTCCACCAGATCCTGAGTCCCCTGAGGGCAGAAACTGTGTTGGAGCTGCTGCAGAATTCCTGGCCTGGCCAGTGCTGGCTGATGGGTGAGCCTGGCCGGTGCTGGCTGGTGGGTGAGCTGGATGCAATTCCACATAGCCCATCTGCTGGGAACCACTCCCCCCAACCACCACAAGGCATGATTCCCAGGAGACATCAACAGATTGGGAATGGGGCATGCTGGAGCAGCCTGGGGAGGGTCTGGCCTCAGCAGGAGGCAGGGCTGAAGAGCTAATTCCTAGAAGATCATTTCTGGAAGCAGGATCCAAGCAGCCAGGTGCGTGGCCAGGCCTCCAGGAGCCTAAAGCAGCAGCCTTCCTCAAGGACTGGGCTCTCTCTTGGGCCACAGAGCAGACCCCTTTGTTTGCAGGAAGCTGATATTCCCGTCTGTCTGCGTGGCTGCAGGGGATCAGGAAGCCATTACCGTGGCAACAGCCTTCATAGCGCCAAGGGGCTAGCTCTGGGGCTTTCACACCTCTGATGGGCCGAGTTCCAGGCCCCAGATCTGTAGTAATGCAGCCTGCCCAGCCAGTGCCTGGACCAAGGGGCAGAAATGAGGCCCCTGGGCACAGGAAGGGACCTGCTGGGGCCACCTCTGCAATCAGACCTGACTTAGGGCCACCCTCTGCTGCTGCCCTCATCCTCCTGTTTAGCAAATGGCAGCTGCTCCAGCTGGAAACTCAGGAGAGAGGGCCTGGCTGCCAGAGCCTCGAGGTGCACAGCGCCCCAGAGCAGGAACAGCTTGACTGCCCACTATCCATGGACAGTCAAGGAAAGGGAGGGAGAGGCAAAACATGACTTATTCCTGCAGGGGACATCCCCGCAGTTGAGAAAGGTAGCAGCTTTACATGCACAAAATGTGACTCTGTGTTCAAAACGCATCACGGTGGGGGTAGAGTGGGGGTGGGGGTAGCCCAGCAAAATGGGGACAGTATCCTGCCACTTACACTCACAACCATGCTGAACGTTTTCTACGAATACATAATATGAGGACGAAATTTTTAAAATGCAAGTGATCGGGATCTATAGCTCACAGCTTCAATGTCACTGGAAGAGGAGGCGGGGAACAGGATGGGGCACTAAGAAGACCTTCGTGTTATCCACATTTAAGCAGCTGTTCGGTCGCTCAGTCGTGTCCGACTCTGCAATCCCATGGACTGCAGCACACCAGGCTTCCCTGTGCTTCACCATCTCCTGGAGCTTGCTCAAACTCATGCCATCCAACCATCTCATCCTCTCTTGTCCCCTTCTCCTCCTGCCTTCAATCTTTCCCAGCATCAGGGTCTTTTCTAATGAGTTTTAAGTAGAATGGGCTCCTAATTTACCTGTCCTATCAAAATGATTTAAAAGTAATATGAAAAGTCATTGCTCCAACTTCCTGTCTCATTGAGGCTCCCTCTGACCATCTCATTTATTGCCGAGTCCTGACCCACCCCCACACTCTCAGGGCCCCTCATATTTCCAACAACACTCACATCCTCTCCTGGGTGAGGGACCCGCCACCAGGCTCATGCTCCATGGTCTTCTCTCTTCCTGGGTGGGGTCTCCCTTCCTGGGCGGGGCCTCCCTTGGGGCGGGGAGGGGGTACACACCAGCCTGTGCATGCAGCCAATCCAGTCCACTGCCTGTTTTTACATAGCTCCAGAGCTATATATAAAAGAATGGTTTTATGTTTTTTAATTGTTGAAAATCAAAAGAGATAGTATTTTGTGACACATGAAAATTATATGAAATTCAAATTTCAGTGTCCAGAAAATGTTATTTGAACATAGCCATGCTCATTTATTTGTCTTGGCAAAAACTGCTTTCTGCTACAAAGGCAGAGTTGAGTGATTGTATGACCTGGAAACTAAAATATTTACCATTTGGCCTTTTGCAGACAAACGCTGTTGATCCCAAGGTGCACCCACCACAGTGTCTGGTACACAGTAGGTGCTCAGTAAATCTAGCTGAATGAATAATAGAGGTATATGTATTGGAGCATGTCAGTTTGACGTCCTGGAGAAAGTGACCCTCTTCCCAGTCCTGCTTAGCAGAAATCACCGCCTGTGGAGACGGGAAGGTGGGCTAAGGTCTCCCTGGGCGACCACTGCACTGCGAGAAGCATCTGTGGAGAAGGAGGTGTCGCTGGCTCTAAGTCCTAGGAGAAGAAAGGACAGAGGGTGACAAGGTCCGGACTCGGCACCTACAGGGTGGGCTGCTGGGTGTCTGGAAAGGGGCTTGGCTTTGCTTAGCCACACGGAACTCCCTCCAGAGACCCGCAGCAGACTCGGCTGCCTGCGTGGGCTGCACTTTGGCGCCCTCTGGTGGCTACCTGGAGTGTATCCTTCCAAAGCAAGCGCCGGCCGCCCTCTGGAAGGGAAGGAACCCTGTTCACCGAGTCCCTAGCCCATATGACCTCCTCGTCCAGTGTGGGGTCCAGCCCCGGTGGATCCAGGGTGATTCTAAGGGGAGACGAATAGGCGAGGAAAACTTATTTATTTGTAAAAATAAGATTAGATCAGGAAGAAATAGTATAGTAGGAAAATTAAGTGGAGAAAAGAGGCTGAATAATTTGGTTTACGTGGAAAGCCAATAAAGTTCCACACAAGGAGCTTGCACCATCTACGTTAGGCCACCGGCGTCCGTTTGAATCTCGGAGAGTGCCCCGCCCTGGGCTCTCTCTCTTAACGGATCTTAGAAGCCAAGACAAGTAGACATGGCGAGCCTCCATGCCCCAGATGGGAATTCAGCCTGAAATTAGAGTAAAGGGGAGACACGGGGGAAACCAGTCCTTCCAATGACTGGCCCCTCCTCTATTGTTCAGAAGGCCTTTTATACTTTGATTGTACATAGAGATCAATGGATAATACAAAATTATGCAGCGTTAGCAGCCCAGACTCTTATCAAAATCAGGCTTTCTTTTTGCATACCCTCCCATATACAAAAGGTCTCAGGTAGTTTTACATTATCTTCTGGCCAAGAGGCCTGTTAACATTTTTATGGCTCTCTTCCTGGATAATTGTCTATCAACCAGAAAACTCCTTTTCCCTAGAAGTGTTTTTTCTTTACTCTGCATCACCCTCAAAGTACTAAATAAAGTTACATTCCTGTAGAACAAAGGTGCAGTGGGTTATAACAAAGAAAGTACTTAACTCAAAGATCTAATATTGTTAATACCAGGTCTACTACCTGTTTTTCTATATACCAACTATATCTTACAAATAAAAGATACGAAATTTTGGCAGCAAGTATTGGCTCAACAAATGAAACCTTTAATCAGTCCTATTCTAATGATTTTGACTCCTTGGAAGCCCCTACATTCCTAGGATGTTTTAAGCTTCCTGTGCCTCCCACGTTGGGAGGCCTCAATCACATGCGCAGCTGTACGAGTCCTGCAGGCAGGCTAGAAAGCCATCAGAGAGGTTTTTTGATTGAAACACCCTTTCAAATGCAGAAGACTAAAGCCCTGAATAGACTTTTTCCAGAGAATGTCAGAAGAGTGGAAAAGCAGGCAGATTCTTATTTGGGGGGAGTACATGCTCAGGAAATGCCAGGGGGAAAACCTGAGATCTGACTCGACCTTGCCCATCAAATCTCTGCCACGTGACCTTGTTACAGGTGGGTTTCCTCACGCTGGCTCCCGGCAGTCCAGATTCAAGGTCTCATTGGTCCGGGTTCAATCTGTCCCTCCAGTACTCTCTCTTCCTCCACAGACGAGGTAAGCTGATATCACAGGATGTCCTCCTGCTGAGTTGCTGGGTGAGCTGCTGGCAGCTTCTCCTCTGGTTAGACCAGGCAGGCCAAGGGCTCCTGAGGGACTCCCAGGTTGCCAGTCAGCACCCAACCGTCACCGCAAGTGTCCCCGATAGACGGTGAGAGGGTGACCTTGGTCATGTCTCAGGGACCCACCTAGAGTGATGGGAACTGGGGTGCTTATAAGGCTTCCTTGTGTTTTCTACACACCAAGAGGTCCCATCTGGGTAAGGGCTCCTTAGTACAAGGAAAAGAACTGTTCCAAGTTCTATTTTGGGGACAGGAAATTCATCTCTCGAGAGCCTGAAGTGCTACGTGGAGTGATCCTCATGTGCCCATCATCACATACATGTTACATCACTAGCAACGGTTCCATCCGTCCCTGCCAAGAGACCGTGGGCTCCAGGAGGGCAAGGGAAAGATGCTCCAGCGACCCCGGCCTCCAGCCTGAGTGGATGGATGGATGTCCTGAGGCAGAACTGAGCTTTGGGCACTCTGGGTCCCCAGCCAAGGTCACGCCCACCCCTTCCAGTCATTCCTATGCATCTCATCGGTCCTATTTCCAAACACATCCTCATCCCACCACTTCCCTCTATTTGTGCCCTCTGACCTTTACCCACACGCCCCTCCCCAGCACACCAAGCTCCCTTATGCCAAACCCACCAGCTTCGGGGCCCCTAGGGCAACTGTTCCCCTGGAGCTTCCCAGAGATGGGACCCCTTCCACCACCTTATCAGAAGGTCCCTTCTCCCAGGCCCTCTAGCTACTCCTGTCTGACCATCACTCCTATTTTCTTCATAGCTTGTATGCAGAAAATGCTTATTTATTCGTGTCTCCCCCACAAGAATGGAGCCCAAGGGCCAGGACTTCGCCTTGCTCTCTCCTCTGCATCCCCAGCACCTGCATGGAAGCTTAACTCAAGCTTGGGGAATGATGCCTTGCTGCCCCTACGACTGCAGGTGTCACTCGTGTGCACCAGAAAGGCAGGGCAGCCTGGTGCAGACCTCCCGTGAGAGGGCTCAGAGGTGGGTGCCTCCTCCAGCTGTGTGCTGGGCGACTACCCCCCTCCCCCAGCCCCGCCCCGCCCTGCCAGCCCGTTTCTTTATCAGGAAAAGAATCTCTACCTCACAAGGGGCTCTGTTGAGGTTTAAGGGGAAAATGAAAAGCGAAAGCTTTTGAAATTTAAAAAGCAAGACACGCACAATACTGTGAGTTGCATTTATTGTGGTATACTGGCATCTGCCAGCGACCCCGGACACTGTCCAGCTGGCATCTGGGAGCCACAGTGCTGGCTGCATACCAGACACCCTGCCCTCCCAGCAGCAGCTCTCAGCATCCTTGGATGGGCAGAGCAGCCAGGACTCCAGCGGATGACTGTCCCAGAGGGATCTGCAGTGTCACAGGCGCCAAAGCTGTACCTTTCGTTGGGCTTGCAGCATTTCAATTTTTTTCATTAGTTAACAACTTAAAAATAGGTCTATTTCACATAAAATCCTGAATTCCTGGCTTCTCTGGATTTCTGATATTAGACCTGCATTCCCACTTTATAGCAATTAGCCACAACTAAATGACAGTCACCAAGTTCAGATGGGAATCTATGCTCTCCCCACCATACTCTGTTGTATCTCAAGGTACATCATCAACTCAGTGGCCCAAATATTTCTCTGGTCACAAAGCAATGTCTTTGTGTGGTCTTCAGGGACAGTAAGAAAGTCAATTGCACTGCAAAGGCCTCACAAGTCAAAGGCCTATTTCATTCATTTATATGACCTACGTGACCTTACGAGCATCTGAGTTGGAGATCTATGAACTACCCACAAATCCCTTTGATCCACAAGGAGCACCCCCTGGATGGATGGGTGCAGCATTTACATGCCACACACCCCTTCATGCAGCTAAGAGGCAGAGCTGAGAGCAACAGCCAGACTTCCCAAGTCTGAACTCTTTTCAAAGATCTCAAGTTCCCTGAATCAGAAGCACTGGTAAGCAGGGTGGACACACCAGCCACTTGGCTGTAGGAGAGGTTGCAGTGTTGTCGCCAGACCCAAGCAAAGCTGTGCTGGAGCACCCTCTGGTGGTCATGAGGCAGCTCTGCAGGCCACCATTTGATTCCAAGTGAGCCCCAGCATCAACCACCATGGGCCCCAAAGCAGGGTCCCTGACAACCCTATGGGTGCCAAGTTTTTGACTTCCATTATTTCCTTCCCCAAACCTTCCTGATCTCCATTCCACACCTCAGCCACTCTACTGGGCACCCATCTCAGTCTCCAGTGGGGTTGGACCTCACCCAAGTTGTGTGGCCTCTCCATTTTTCACATCCCTGTGCCTCACTCCAGGCTTGGCCCATGCAGCCTCGAGGTGTTTTCAGGGGAAAACCCTACAGCAGAGGGGAGGTCAACCCCAGCCTATAGGGTGAGCAGCACCGGCCAGGCAGGTCTCTCAGAGAACAGGAAGCACACGGGGGATGATGACGTCCCAAGAGCCGCCGGGGCCGGATGGCCAATCTTCACAAGAAGCTTGGGATCTGGACTTTTACATGAAATACACCATGTTTTAAAGGTTGGCTCAAATGTATATACTACCCAGACCAAGAAAATGCACTGGCGGAGTGGGTCTGGGCCAGGGCCCAAGGTGGAGAGCTCTGCTGAGGCCCTGCAGCTGACAGAACCTTCAGGACGCTGGGCTGAAGCCACTGGTTTTCAAGGATTTGTTTATTTGAGTAGTTTGTAGCCGTCATCATATTTGATCCTGAGAGGCAAGCAAGGGAGAGAAGATTCTTGGACCCATTTTAGAGTCTGAGACATTGAGGCTGAAGTGGGCTCCTGGAGGGGTCACTAGTGAAGAGAACTCCGAGATATGTGAGACTGAGTCCCAGGCAACAGCAGTCCCCAAGCCCACCCCACCTGGCCTGCCCCCTCCTAGCTGGGCCCTTCCTAGTCCCCTGGAGAGCCAGCCACCAACAGCAGCCCAAATGGCAGCTCCCTGTGACACCCACCCTCCATACACACAGCTCCAGGACAGGCAGCCGGGTAGAGCCATGCGGCTCTCCACGGGCGCACAGTGCAACGGCCCGCAAGCCCCATGTGGGGTTCAGGTCCAAGCAGAAACACCTCCTGCAGCCTTGCCCATTATGGGCAGAGTAGAGGGTCCCTGGGTCGGCCAGGCGAGTGGCCATGGCCAACGTGGCAGCCTCACCAGTTGGCCTTCACTGCCTTGATGTCGCTGATGAGGTTCTGGGCCAGGCAGATGCCAAAGATCTGGAAGACAGAGGGCAGGTGAGGGAGGGGCCACCAGGAGGGCAGACTGCCCGGGACAGAGTGAGGTTGTGCAGGGCCACAGCGGTACCTGGAGAAGGGCGATGCCCACAAAGACCCCTGCCACAACAATCAAGTTGTCCTGTAGCCACTTTTCAAACTGGCCCACGCAGCCTTTGGTGTGGATGAAGCCCTGCTGCTCCAGCTCCTGGGGATAAACGGGCACCAGGCTTGGCTCGGCCCACCCACAGCCACCAGGGGCCCCACCTCAGTCCAGTATACCAAGCTCAGCCTGGCCCAGGGCCTTATACCTTAGTGCCTGCCACCTGGAGCCCCACAAAAGGGCCTTCTCCCTGGGGTCTCAGCACAGACGGCTTCTCCCTGAGGCCTTCCCTGCCTCAACCCCATTACCTCCCTGCTTTTAGCTTCTTCCTAGCACTTAGGGACGCACTGCTGTCCACATTTCGTTATCCGTCTTCCTGTCTTCCTCCTCTACAGGTGCCCACCGCCTTGGGTTCGGCAGTATCAAGACCTCTGTGCCTCCTGGGACTCAGCACTCCCTCCTCCCCAACCCCCGCCCCCGGAATCCTTGAGGCCTTTTGGCGCGTATGAGGGCCCCCCTTCTTATCCGAGTCCCCCAAGTTGCCCCCAGCCCTGTCCCCACCCCTCTCACCAGTTTGAGCCGGACGTCGTAGCCACACTGAGTGTTGAGGACATCCTCCTGAGGAGAAACACGCCAGGGAGCAACTCGGTAGGGGCACCCATGAGGCCTCAGGGGAAGCGGTTGGAACCATGGATTCCGCCACGGCCGCCGCTCAAGGGAAGCTGGCTAGGACCCCAGCGCCTCTCCCTGTTGCCAAGGCGCATGGCCGCAACACCAGCTTGAACTGCTTCCTTTTCAGGAGCCCTGCCTGCCCATGTGTTATAAGAATGGGAAGACACCTGGCCCTCAGTGTCCCTGTGCCCTGTGACTGGAGGGACGTCACTGCAAGAAACTTCTGTTCTTAAAGAAAACCATGAACGTTTCAGAACCCCCACCCCTGCCATCCCAGCATGGTGGGCCAAGAGAAGCAGTCCCCATCCAGCAGGCCTCAATGCCACCCACCGACACAAACTCCCCAGCCCAGCAGGGCTACTACTACACAAAGGAGGGCTTCCCCGACATCGGTGGCCCTCAGAGCAGGGCTGAGGTGAGCTTGGTGGTGGGCTGGTTCCAGACTGTGCCTGCATGCTGAGGCCCCGCCCCTCGCCAAGGCGCACTCACCGCTGGGTCCCTGACGCAGCAGGAGAAGGGTACCCCACAGCGCTCCCGGCTGGGGTTCAAGTCAGTGCAGTTGAAGTAGATATTGAGGTTCCAGTCGTTGGGCCCTCGGGCTCCGCAGCAAGACCACTAGGGGATGGGAGGAGACCCCAGATGAGCCAGACTCACCCCAGGAGCCCAATCCTGTTTGAGGACAGGCCCAGGCTGGCTGGCAGTGGCCTGGAGACAGCCAGTCAGGTGGGAACCTTCCCACAGACAGGTCGAGCCTGGGCCTAGGGTCATCAGAGCAGCCTGAGGCTCCTGACCAGGTTGATGGGGGCTGGGGGTAGTGGGAAGGGGCTCCTGAGCTTGTCCCCCTAGCCCGAGAGAGGCTGAGCAAAGGGAGTGGGTGAGGATGGTGGCCCAAGGACTGTGGCTTCCTCTAGGCCACCTTGAGGGCTGGGAGTTTCAATAAACCCTGGAGAGAGGCTGGAGGCCCCTCTCTGTGCCTGGTCTCCCCACACTTGTCCCATAGTTTTTACGAAAGACCTTCTTTTTTCCTCTCTTCAGGGACAGGAGAGCAATACTGCCACCCTCATGACCAGGCCCCATCCCACTTCAAGGGTGCTGTTGTGGGCACCTGTATCCCATGACCCCTACCCAAGACAAAGGGCTGCTTCCTTAGGTGGGGCTGCAATGAAGCAAGCAGCTCACAGTCTAGTGGGGAGACAGGCAGCCGTAACTCACTGACACAGCACAGGCTGCCAAGCAGCTGGCCCTCAAGGGACCAGCTCGGTGGCAGACACAGGTAGGCCCTATGGACTGAACAGGGGGAGTGAGGCACAGCCACGCAGCTCTGCCTCCCTCCTCTTTGCTCAGCACCTCTGCTCCTGCTGGAGAACACCGGCTCCTCTCATCACATCCCTGCTCCTTCTCCTCCCCCAGGGCCAGCCCCTAGAGGCCTTCTCCTTCTCCGTGCTTCCCTATTTCAGCCTTTACCACAATTTGTAATGCTACACACACCCACACACACACACACACACAGACACACACCCACACACACACAGACACACCCACACACACACACACAGACACACACAGATACACACAGACACACACACACACACACACACACACTTCTTTTGCTTGTTTATCATCTGTCTCTTCCCCCAAATCACCATAAGTACAAAGACAGGTCCCTAGCTCTTTTTCCGGAGAAGGCAATTGGCAACCCACTCCAGTACTCTTGCCTGGAAAACCCCATGGACGGAGGAGCCTGGTAGGCTGCAGTCCATGGGGTGGCAAAGAGTCAGACAACTGAGTGACTTCATTTTCACTTTTCACTTTCATGCACTGGAGAAGAAAACGGCAACCCACTTCAGTGTTCTTGCCTGGAGAATCCAAGGGACGAGGGGGTCGGGGGGGAGCTGGTAGGCTGCCGTCTGTGGGGTCGCACAGAGTTGGACACAACTGAAATGACTTAGCAGCAGCAGCAGCAGCTCTTTTTCACCCTTGAATCCCCAGCACCTAGCTCAGGACCCAGCATAGTTGGTCCATCATGATTCTGCGTTAAATGAACAAATAAATCGCATCCTAACCACCTGGCTCTTCGTTTACTTCTGCCGTGGGTTGAGAGCTCCTCAAAACAGGCTCCAGCTCTGGTTCACCTCTCTGGATCCCAGCGCAGTTCTTGGGGTGGATGGCATCAAAACAGCACGACTGTTTAAGTGGGTGCAACTA
Source organism: Neotragus moschatus (assembly GCA_006410615.1). NCBI lineage: Eukaryota > Metazoa > Chordata > Mammalia > Artiodactyla > Bovidae > Neotragus > Neotragus moschatus. The sequence continues at coordinate 687,655 of SJYA01001092.1, forward strand.
TGAGTGTGTGTGACTAAGTGTGTGAGTGGCTGAGAATGTGCAGGCGGAAGGTGTCTAGGATTTCTTGAACTGTTCACTGACTGCTTCTTCACAGGCGTTAGGTTTGCAAGCTTAAGGGCAGAGCTTCTGGGCAGTGGGGCGGGTTTCAAACCTGATGAAGTTCAGAGGCCAAACAAATAATATAAGTGAGAGAAGAGGGCCAACAGGTATAATAAAATAGAGTGAGGGGGATGGTAGCAGAGAGCCTCTTTACCGGCAAAGGGGCAGTGGCAATGTAGCCCCGGCCAACACTGTGGGCCCAGCTTAGTAGAGGAAGACATCTATATTTTCATGCCACATTTCTTCCTTTAAGTGGGTCCTAAGCCTGGCCTAGGAGCTACCAGTTTGAAGCCTCTGGCCTCTGCTCCCCAACCCTGTGTACATGCAGGGTTAGGCACATGGAGATCACCAAGGGCTGGCTTCCTTCAGATAGGGGAACACCTGGCTCTCTCCCTTGGGGCTTGCCTGGCCTGGTAGGCAAGGGAATGGTCACAGCACACAGGGAACTCACTCCGTCATGCATCTGCCTGGCAGGTGCCTCCTGTATGTAACTGGAACTGGATGCTGGACTTACGTATTCCTGAGCAAAGTCAATGAGGTTCTGGAGGTCAATGTCGTCCCGATAGGCCTTGACATTGTTGTTGATGAAGAGGTTGAGCTGGTCTCGAATCCAGTCCTTGAAGACGAAGGCCAGGATCCCTGTTGCCAGCTCCAGGAAGAAGATGAGGCCAAGGAACACGGAGAACTGGCGTGGGGGGTAGACAGACAGTGGGGGTAAGAAGTACAGGGACTGGGGTTGCCGCTGAGTGGAGTTTCAACCTCCCTCATCCTGACTCAAGGCAGCCCAGAGTCTCCACCTTTTACCATATTAGTACTGATTTATGATGAAAAAAGATAGCGCTGTTCTGACCTACTCTATTGTCTTTGAGAAGCCACCCTCCAGGCACAACTCCAGTTTCTTTGGTTCCGGAGGAGCCACTTCCATATAGACGACTAGGCCCGCATCAAGAGCCCACCAATCAGAGCACTAACTCCCCTGGGGCCACAGGGATTGGTCCAGAGGTGGCCAATCAGCATTAAGGAGATGCAATTAAAGAACTTTGGCAGAATGACTGGGAAAGGAGAGACTCAGCCTCGAGCAGAGGCTTGAAGCCAGTACCCCAGCACCACCCACCTCCCCCCGGATTCCTGGACATCTTTCCACCCCAAGGGGTCTGGAGCCAACCCAGAGGCACAGAGCTGAAAAACAAAGAGGCTAGGACAAGTGACACTGTGGTGGTCCCTGGATCCAAAGGCACTGGCAGCTAACACATCCCTGGGTGTTCTTAATGGCCATTTTCGCTTAGGGCCCAGGCCACTAGGTTTCAGTCACTTAAAACAGCTGCTGCTACTGCTCAGTCGCTTCAGTCGTGTTTGACTCTGCGACCCTTAGGGACTGTAGCCTTCCAGGCTCCTCTGTCCATGGCATTCTCCAGACAAGAATACTGGAGTGGGTTGCCATGCCCTCCTCCAGGGGATCTTCCCTACCCAGGGATTGAAGCCAGGGCTTCTTTACCGCTGAGCCACCAGGGAAGCTCCACTTACAACAGAGGATCCTATAAATGTATTAATAATACAAATCTAGTGACCGCTATTAAAATTACACAATAATAAAACTACCATTATTAAGCATGAACTATATGTAAGAAGTGTGTGGGAGGAGGTTGGGGTCCCCAGTGAATCTAGGTGGGAGGGCACTCACAAATTTGAGCAGGAAGGTGTTCTCCCGGAGGGCCCCAATGCAGCCGGCAAAGCCCAGCACGGACATGACGCCTCCAACCACCACAAACAGCCACACAGGGTCAAGGCCTCCCAGATCTGTCAGTGCCGAGATGTTGGAGAGAACGCCCTGTGCAGGGGAAGCAGAGGCAGGTGGGGGGGACTAGGCCTCCCACCATTTCAGCCCATAGCAGCCCTGCACCATATCCACTGCCTTACCTTCTCACTCCAGGCCCAGAGACCGATGGCCAGGAACAGGGCCCCCAGCACCTGCAAGAGCAGCAGCAAAGAGCTGAGGGCTGCAGCACCAGCGTGCTTTCCCACCCCAGCAGCGCCCCCTCCCCGCTGATGCTCAGGCTCCTCAGGAAGCCACAGGGAAAGAGAGAAAGAAGGGAAAGCACTGTAAACGGGATCCAGGGTCTTCTCCATCTTTCTAAGGCTGCATCTCAGTGTTTCTTCCCACAGGCCACAGCTTGGAATACTGAACCCTCCCCAGCCCTAAGAAGGGATCCCTTCTTGGAACTTCAGAATTGGAGCAGAGGAAGGCCAAAACAGTCCCACTAAGCAGCAACGACTGGTTCCTGAGCCTCTTCCCTCACCTCAGGCCTATGGTAGGGTTCTAGGCTCCTGGCATCCTCTCCAGTATCAAGTATCCTGCTTCCCTGCAATTCTGTGACTGCCACTCTACTCCTGTCCCACCTTTCCAACTTCCATCTGCCAGAGTACATCTTGGCAGCTCACAGCCAAAGACCTCTGAATGACCAGGAATCCCAGTGAAGAGCTAGATCCGCAGAGGGGCCCTGGGCTAGGCCTCCTCAACACCACCCACCACCCCACCTCATCTCCGTGCTAGGACGAGCCTGGGATGTTCAGAGCAGCTGCCTGAACCTGAGCAGGACATCTAGTCTCAGAAGGAGAGCGTCCCTCCTGCCCAAGCGAGGCCACGATCGTACCTCTTCAGACCTCCATCTCCCACTTGCTTTCTCTACAGGCTCCCTCCCCACCTCAGCGCAAAGCCTCAGCCCCTGGCTGGCCACCTTTAGCACCCACCCCTTTCTGACCCCAGGCTCCTCTCACTGCTGTACTTTTTTTCTAGAAATATTTTTCCTTCCCTCCCCCACACTAGATCTGGGATATGAAACCAAACCTCACTTCTCCTGCCTCATCCCATCTGACTCACCCATGGCCTTTAGACAGGTGAATGATTACTACTTTCTCTTTTTCGAACCTCCCCATGGTTAACACAATGCCATTCCTCCTCCAGCCCTTTCTCAGCCTCCTTCCTACAAGGCTCTGCTTCAGTGGTGCCAGGCACAAGGCCACCCCCTCCTCCACCAGGTTCCAACCTCAACCTCCAACCTACCCTTCTTCTTCTCAAACTCATCTTTCACCTCATCATGACACTGGCAATCTCCCAATCTCCACCCAAACCTCTCTCTGGCTCTAGAGCCCTCAGTCCACCTGCCTGTTGCAAAAGCCTCCGCGTGCCAGGCTCCATTTCATGCACCGACAATACATCAGTGAAAAGGGCACATGAGCTCTCAGCCTTCATGGAGTTTACACTCCAGTGAGGGAAACCCATAGTGAGCAAACAAGGTAGTTTCAGATACCAACAGAGCCTTTAAAGAAAATCAAACAGGGTGATGTGATGGGAAGTAATGGGGGGGGGGGGCAGAACATGTTTCAGTTAGGGAGCATGGTGACATTTTAGCTGAGGCCTGAATGATGAAATGGGGCATTGAAGAGAAAACAATTCCAGGCAGTACTGAATTCTAGGTAGAAGTACTGAATTCCAGGCAGAAGTACTGAATTTCAGGCAGAAGTACTGGCAAAGGCCCAGAGGTAAGATCATGGTTGGTGTGCAAGGGACAAACTGAGGACATCAAGCCAGACACCGCAGGATGCTCTGGGCCAGTCCTGTCAGCTCAGCCTGATAACTTCCCCTGAAACCTTCCTCACCTTGTCCACCCGCCATCACCTCTCCTTTGCCCTAGTCCGCCTCCCTGGTCTCCTTGCCCATGGCAGTCAGGCAGATCTGCCTCTAATACAGAAGCTAAAACAAATCCATCCCCACTGCCCTCAACATGAAACTCAAACTCTGCCCCAGCCCTGGGGCCTTTCACACTTAGAGTCCCATCCTGGGGAACCCTGGAACAAGCCTGGGTCTCTCATGCCTCTTCCCCCACTGACACTTGGCGGCTCCCTCTGCTCACGCTCTGCCTCACCTCCACCTACTGCCCACTGACCTGTCACCTTGGCTCTGCACTTACTGGCTGTGTGACTCTGGGCTAAATGACTTAACCTCTCTGTGCCTGTTCCTTCACCTATAAAATGTAGATTATAATTAGAGTAACTGGGAGAATACAGTAAGTTATAATTCATGTCATCTGCCTAACAGCCCTGAAGAGCAGGCTTCATCATCCCCCACTCCCTGTTAGGGAAGCTGAAGCCCAGAGAGAAGTGACTTGCCCACTGTCTCACAGCTAGGCCCGAGGCAACTATAGCCCCAGACTTTCCCACCAGACCAGCTCTCTGCACATGGCCCACACTCTTGAGGCTGTGGCACTGCAGGGGCAGCTTGTGGGCAGAGGGCAGTGCCACTGATTCCTGCTAAACAAAACTGAGTGGGCCTGACATTCTGACCAAGGCGTCAGGAGTAGAAGCTGAAGAGTCAGCAAGTAGCCTTGGAGAGATGGGATGGGGGAGGGAGAAGGGAAAGATGACTTGGCAACCCCAGGGATATGGATTCCACCCTGGGAGGGGCACCAGCAGTTCCCTTCTCCAGACAGGGACAGTCTGGCCCTGACACCTCGATTTGCTCAGCTGTGGAATGCTGAATTCTATTCCCCAAGGCCAGCTCTCCTGGCCTTTCATTAGGGAATATCCCCTTGTCCTCGGCCGAGAACTAGGGCGACTGGCCCTCCTTGCCTGCAAGGCTCTTAGTTTGGGGGTGGGAGTTTGACCTATTCCCGCAACCACCACCACCACCACCACCCCCCCCACCCCGCCCCTCACCTCTTTATAGGGGCTTAAGGCGAGGCGATAGGCCCAGGTACTGGAGCGGTAAAAGGGCTGGAGAGGGAATCTAGCCCTTCGCGGAGGCTTTCCTCCCTATCGGCAAAACCAGAGGTGGGGCTCCGCGGACCCTTACACCTCAGGGTAAGAGAGGGAGAGCGGGCGACCCGCACCAAGCAGGGCCGCGGGGTCTTCACCGAGACACCTCCTCTTTCTCCCCTGAGCCCTAAAAAGACCCTGGAAGACTACCCCTCCTCCCCATCCTACTACTGCAGTGTGACTGGGACCCGCCCCCTGCAATCCAGGCCTCTCTAATTCCCTCAGGTGCTCCAGAGGGTGGGCGTGGAGGTGGGGAGGGGAGGAAGAAGTTAGGGGATGGTCCCAAGGCCTGGTGGCAAAGAGTGTCTCCCCCTAGTAAGGGACTGAGCCTCCTCTTTCCGCCACCCCAGCACAGGGCCCAGAACCCACCCCGCGCTCACCCAGAAGACAATGTTGAAGCCAAACAGGAAGTATTTCCCGCAGCAGCCGACCTCGGGTTCCTGGAAGTGCTGGTGCTTGCCAGGCATGGTGAGTGGCCGCACGCCGGCCCGGCAACCGGGCCCGGAGGCTGGGCCCAGCCCTCCGCGGGCCGCCCTGGGCTAGAGCCGCCCGGGGCCTAGCCGGGCGGCTGCGGCTTCATGGCCGCGGCCACACAGAGAGCCCGTCGGGCCCCGCCCGCCCCGCAGGGACCGCCCCCTGCGCCCGAACAGCCCCCGCTGGGTCCACTCAGAGCCCCTCCTCTATGCCTGATTCCGCCCCGCCCTAGGCTCCGCCCCTAGACCCGCTCAGTCCCCTTTGGAGCCCCGCCTCTGGGCCTGTCTCCGCCCTCTCCCGACTATTCCCCTCCGGGCCCCGCCCCCATACAGGCACACCACCCCAAGTCCAGGCCCCTCCCCACTGCCCGACTCAGCCCCCTGGGAGCCCTGCTTCTAGGCTTGACTCCGCCCCTTACACTGGCTGCTGCAGAGTCCTTCCGACCCACCTTAGACGCTTGCTGAAAGCTCCGCAAGTCGCAGGCACGGAAGACCCCCCCAGTTCCCCCCACACCACAAGGATCAGTACCAGCGCCACCTCAGCCCTCGGCCTTGCGGTCCGTGCCCATCCCTGAAGAGGAGTAACGACCGCGTTGGTGAGCGAACAGAGAATAGCTATATGGATGGTGTTTTTTAGCACACGTGCAGGACGTTTTATTACAGGGGAGTCGAATCAGAAGTGCTTCTCACTCGGAAATTCTGTTCAGTCTCTACTGGTTCAAACTCAGACGGAATGACACCTGAATCTTGTGAGAGCTGCTCCTGCTGCTCCCTGCCCCTTTAGTTTTGGGGGGGGGGGGGGGGGCATATACCGCAGCCCCCAGTTCAAACCCCTTTGGTGATTGAAGCACCGCCCCGCACCGTCTAACCCCTCTTCCCCATACCAGCGTCTACCTTGATCAGGCTCCTTGTTACCGAAGGGGTCTCACATGAGCCCTCTCAAGGCAAGACTGAAGCAGACCAAGGTTTAGGGGGGGCGAATTTTAGAGTCCTCTTTAAAAATAATTCCAACTTTGGGCTTCCCTGCTGGCTCAGTGATAAAGAATCCTCCTGCCAATTCAGGAGACCCAGGTTCGGTCCCTGATCGGGGAAGATCCCACATGCCACGGAGCAACTAAGTTCGTGCACCACAACTATTGAGCCTGTGCCCTAGAGCCCCAGAGCTGCAACTGCTGAGGCTGGCGTGCCCTGGAGCTCATACTCCACAAGGAAGCCGCCACAGTAAGAAGCCTGTGCCCTGCAACCAGAGAGTACCCTGCTACTCTCAGAGAAAAACCCACGCAGCAAAGATCCAGCACAGCCGAAATAAATAAATTACTTCAAACAAAAACTGAATTTAAAAAAATCTTGTTTATTTATTTAGAACAGGAAGAGAAAGGGGCTTAAGCTTCACCTTCTGGTTAATCCACCTCTGGCAGAGCCACAGTAAGGCCTGATCACCTCTCCTGGGCCAGGCCCTCATCAACCCCACCCCTCTACTCTAGGGACCCACACACGGCTGACTGAGTGAAGGTGTGGCACAAAGCACAGGCTCCACGGCTACAAATCTGATGAGAGGCAACCCATAAACGTTTTTAAAGCAGCGTGATCACTCAGAGCCCCCACTCCTGTCCCTGAGCTCAAGCTTTGTCAGTGGCTTTGAACCCCCCTCCCCCAAATGGAAGAGACTGGCCTTCAGAACACCTAACTTCTTTCCCCAAGGTGGGAGGGGGCATGGAGTTAGTCCTGAATTCTAGGATTCTCTCCTGTTCTCTTTCCACTTGTTGTCCCAACTCCTCCACCAGTGACTCACCTCACCACACTGCATCCAACCCAGCTCGCCAGGGTTAAAAAGCCCAGGGTTTTCTCCACCTTTCCACTGCCCTGGGCTTTCAAGTTGGTTACTCACCCCTAGGTCTGAGCCCTAGGATAGGGGAGAAATATGCCATCTTCCCTCAGCCCAGCCCAGCCCCCTTGAGAAATAAATACACACAGCAACGGGAGGCTCAGGGTCCTCTCACACCACAAATTTGTTCTTGGCTAAGGAGTTGCTCTTGGTGGCTGTGTCTGCGTGGGCCTGGTACCCAATGATGGTCTTGGTGGAGAGGCCCAGGCGCTCTTTGTAGACACGCCTGGGAGGTAAGTGGGAGAGGAAAGGAGACAGGCAGTCAGCAGCGGGTCCTGCAGTTAATCTGGGACCATGGGTCCTATGCCCAGAGCCCCTACCCTGGTTCCAGCCACAGTAACTCCTGTTGTGTGTGTCTTACCTGTGTGGAAACACGAAATGTGACTAATGCAAAAGAAAAGAGGTCTGCAAGAAATAGATGGAAATCTAGACTCCAGACCCTTTGCACAAGTTGTGAAAGAAAGAAGGAAGAGAGAGCATGGAGTATTCTGGAGGTCTCCCTTGCAGGCCAAGCCATTCCCCTTCCACCTTCTCCCCTAGAAGAGGCTCAGCCCCCTCCCTGTGTCAGAGATACCCCTCACCCAATGTGTAGCACGCCCTCCTGGTTCTCTGCCTCCCGTGTCCACACAGCAATCTTGTCCCCCTTGGCTCGGATGTTGATGACGGCCCCACACACTTCCTGGCTGTGCTCCCCAAAGCTCTCCCCGATGAGACACAGCAGCTGGACCCAAAAAGGAGGAGGAGGAGGCCTCCTGGTGGGCACAGAGCCTGCCCCCACCATCCTTGAGACCACTGCTACCACACCAGCCCAGCCCCTTCCCTCGGGAACCCTCCCCACCCAGCCTCCTGCCCAACCCCCTACTCACTGTCTCCAGCCACAGGTGGTCCAGCTCAATGTGGCGCTGCTGCTTGGTGAGGCTGACCAGCCAGCGGCCACCCCGCTTATTCCTGCTGTCTTCCCACATGGGCTTAATGCCATCCTGGGAGGCAGGTTGATGAATCAACCACCTCCCTTTGTTCAAAGGGAAGTGAGTGCCTGGCCACCTCCTCGGGCCCTGCTCCAGCCCCTCCACAGACTAGGTCTTCTGCCTTCACCCTTCAGTACAAGCAGGGTCAGCCCTGCAGACCCTCCTGTGAGCTCCCGTGGGCCCCTAAGCCCCAATATAGGTCACCTCATGTAGCCTTGCATAGATGTGTGTTTGTCTCCTTCGCTGAACCAAGATCCTTGAGATGAGAGTTCAGATGGGGGTGATTAAAGGAAGTGTCTGGGGCAACCCTAGTGTGGCCAGGGACAGACATCCCAGGCTCGCTGGGGACAAGTCACCTAGGAAAATCTGCAAACGTGGACGTCAGGGCACCATTGCCCAGCCCCTCCAAGGACAGGCCTGGACATTGACTAGTGTCCTCAGGCAATTCTGATGCAGTCCCCAAGTTAAAAAGCCAAGCCAGATACCTAGACCCCCTTCGTTGCACCCCCTTGTTCCCCCCTCTCCTGTTCAAGATGGGGCTCAGGTCAGACACTCTGCCCCAGCTTCTGGACAGCAGTCCTCCAACTGGAAGTTGTGCTTGGCTCCAAGGAAGGCTGTCCTCAATATCACACTGTCAAATCCCCTGTGAGGGAGGAAGCTTGGAAGAAATCAGCCCCACTGTGTCCCAGGGAGTAGGGGAAGCTGAGCTTACCTTGAACAGGGCGTAGTCACAGCCGGAAGAGAGCTTACTGGCCAGCTGGATATTATTATATATCCTGGAGAGAGACCCCCAACCCAAGCTGAAAGGCCAAGCTTTTTAGGGCCTGGTTTCAACTGGCCTCAGATCCCTCAACTTCTTACCCCACTGCTTTCCACCCACCTTCCAGCTTCCAAGCGTTAGCTCATACTGGTGCCCTCTGCCAAAAACTTCCATCCCCATCTACCCAGACCCTCAAATCCCACCTTCTCACCCACCCCCAGGGTTTGTGAAGCACCTCGCAGACCCCCTCACTGGATCACCACAGATGAAACAGTCTGAAACTCATTCAGTAGCTGAGACAAGCTCAGAGAGGGGAAGGAACTCGCCTAGGGTCACAAGGCATAAAGCAGCAGAGTCACGGTCAACTCCTTGCTTCTCCCACTTCCCAGGCTTTCTCCCTGAGTCCCAGGAAGGCTTGGGGGCAGGGGCTGTGACCCAGCCCAAACTCCCCGACACTTCCCTGCAGAGCCCACCAAGCCCCAGCCCTCAGGAGATGCTGCAAGACCCCAGGAAGGGCTGGGAAAGCGGTGTAAGCAACAGCTCCCTGGAGGGGTAGGGTCTGGGAAGGATCCCTAGCTAAGGCCCCCTGACCTCAGCCTCCTCCATGAGGGACAGACACTCACGCCCAGAAGTCTTCCACGGTGTTGAACTTGGTAACCCGATGCAGGTTGTTCTGCCAGGCTCGGCTGCGGTCATTTTTGAAGAACCACAGAGCCCACCTGGGGGGTGGGGGAGGGCGCAGGAGGAAGCAAGAGTGCATCCACCTGCCGGCCCCACCCCACCTCCACAGCAGTAGGTTGGCCTGGAAGTCTTGCTCCTTCCCGAGCCAACAGGGAGGTAGGGTTTGTAGCACCTGTCCCACAAGGTAATGGGGACAGTGATCCTGAGAGGCTGGGGGAGCCTTTAACTCGTAATGCCAGCTGGATTAAGGCTGAAAAGGCCAGCAGGGCCCAAGTCTTAGGGCAGCTCTGGCCTTTCCCAGACGAGGAAGTGAGGTCAAAGCCAAGGGTAGGACCTGCCCTACCTGTTGAGCAGCGGGTGTAAGTCCGGCTTGCACTCCTCCGGAGCCTTCCTCAGAACCTCCTCTCCCATGCACGGCCCCGTGGCTGCCTCCTCCTCCTCTTTGTCCTTCTCTTTCTTCCACTTTTGGATCACATCCTCAGCCTCTTCAGCCTGACCAAGGAGAGGAGTCAAGCTGGGCGGTGAGCCCTGGCCCTCGCTGCCCAAGGGAGCAGATGGGTGGACTTACAGGGCGGGCGGCAGCCATGCTGTAGCCTGGGCTCCACGGGCACCAGCCATCCGAAGGGGCCTCCAGCTGCCGGCCTTAAACTCACCATCGCCCCGCCCCGCTCGCCCAGGGCAGGCGACTGGGAGGAGCCAGCATGGGGGTAGAGGGTGGGGTGTTCCGAGGAGGAAGGGCTTATACTATTAGTTCCATCAGCAAGCATTTAGTGAGCACCTTCTGCATGCAGGCTGGGGTCTGGGGACACAGCTGTGACCAGGCAGGCCTAGCCTCGGCCCACATGGCACCGGTCATTTGGGGGCTGAGACAGGATGGTGAGGGTCAGTGTTAGGGGTCTGCCCGTAGTGAAACCACATCCCCTGAAATTAAAGTGGATTGACCCAGACATGGCAGACAGTGGAGGGGAGCAGGGCGGGGCCAGGTCAGAGATGACAGAGACATGTGGTGTCTCCCTTTGGGCTCTGCTGTCATTCACCCCTCAATTTTTGCCACCAATGTCATTTGACACAGGCATGTATCTAGTCCCTGGAAGCATCTGTGGGTTTTCTTTTTTATGTGATTATTTAGAAAGAAGACGCTTGTATATCAGAAATCCACATTTTGAAATTTTAGGTTTGGCAACACCGGGGCCTCCTTCTCGCAATCTGTTGCAGCCAGCCTGCCTTTTGGCAGAGCGGATGCGGATCCACATGGCCCCTGCGTCCACTGCACTCCTGCTCCTCCCCTCCCGTCCACCTGAGCATTCTCCCTCTGCCCAGGTTGGCCAGGGCCAGTGCACCTGTCCACAGCCGGAGGCAAGTCCTCCTTGCCCCCACCGCAGCCAAGCACATGAACCTCACTGAGTCTGTCTTCCTCTCTGTAAAATTGGAACATTCATGAAACACAACTCAGAAGCTTACTGTATTAAGTGATATGAAACAAGTCCACAGAATAAGGCCTGCTCAGTGGTCAATAGCAGTCAGCTGAGGGCCTGCCCAGCGTGGAGGAGGGACTGGGCAAGAGAGGGAGGCAAAGCTGGATATCCTTTCCCCACCTTCTGAACAGCAGCCTTTTCCGCAGGGGCTGAAACCTCCCCAAGTTTCTGAAGGTTTCTCACACTCCCCTTGGCCCAGCTCGGTAAGAGACCAGTGTCTTCCCCTCTGCCACACACAGGAGAGCCATGGGTGACAGTTAATATCTGTTCAACCCGCATCTCTAAGCTCCAGGTGGTGCTGCCAGGCCTGTGGGGGGCTGGGTGCTGGGAGGCAATGAGGAGCAGATGAGTGGCCCTTGTGCTCTGGTCTATCAGGGGAGCAGACGCCAGATCATCTCACAAAGACCTGTGTCACAGCAAACACAAACCTCTGAAGGAAACGGATTCACAGGTGGGAGAAGCCCAAGTCCATGACCTGAACTGGGGGCTCTGAAGCAGCACTTCTCAAGAGCACGGATCAGAATCACCTGCAAGGCTTGCTAAATACTGACCACTGCACTCTGCCTCCGAGGTGGCAGTAGTGGTAAAGAACCTGCCTGCCGATGCAGGATATTTAAGAGATGTGAGTTTGATCCCTGGGTGAGGAAGATCTCCTGGAGGAGTGCATGGCAACTCACTCCAGCATTCTTGCATGGAGAATCCCATGGACAGAGGAGCCTGATGGGCTACAGTCCATGGGGTCGCAAAGAGTCAGACAGGACTGAAGTGACTTAGCACACACAAATGAATATATGGTTTGGGCTTGAGAACTGGCATTTCTAACAAGTTCCTGGAGGAGCTGGTCAGGAACCTCATTTTGAGAACTACCAACTCAGAGGCAGTTCACAGAAGAGGTGATGTTTGAACGAGAGTTAATGAGCCCAGTGGAGAGGGTATCTCTGGGAGTGGAAGCGGCATGTGCAGAGGCTCTGGGGCAAAGGGAACATGAGGTACTGGAGGAAGAGAGTAAAGACCACTGCAGCTGACACCTAAAGGGGAAAGGATGGTGAGTCTTGACGTTAGGAGAGTGGAGAGCCATTGGGTGCTTCAAGGGCTGGGGAGCTAATCAGATGGGCTTTCTAGCAAGTTCTCTGGCTGCTGTGTAGGAAACAGACCCTGCTCAATTAAGAGTGAATGGAAGGAGATCTGTCTGGATACAAACATGGTTGTCCAGGTGACGAATGGGGCAGCTGGGAAGATGAGAGAATATGATTGATTTCAGAGGTATTTAGAAGGAAGACTCAGTGGTGTTAGGTGGTGGATAGGCTCTGGAGGGCCTTCCCTGGTGGCTCAGATGGTAAAGAATATGCCTGCAGTGCAGGAGATCCAGGTTTGATCCCTGGGTAGGAAAGATCCCCTGAAGGAGGGCATGGCAACCCACTTGTTTTCTTGTCTGGAGAACTCCATGGATAGAGGAGCCTGGCAGGCTACAGTCTATGTGTCACAAAGAGTCAGACATGACTGAGCAACTAACACACAAACACACAGGCTGTGAAGAGGTGAGCATGGAGTCCCAGCTTCCTGTTGCTGTATAATAAACCACCCCAAATCCAGTGACTTAAAACTATAATAATCACTTACTTTGCTCACAGATCTGCAATTTGAGTAGCACTTGATAGCGATGGTCCATCTCTACTCCAAAGCCCTGTCGATTGGAGTGGCTCACAGGCTGGGACTGGGGCTGTCTGCTCACTCTAGCGGGGCAGTCTTCACTGGCTCTCAGATGGAACCTCAGCTGGGGTGTCAACTGGGATAGCTCTTTGTGGCCTCTCCACATGACCATTTGGCTTCCTCATGGCACAATGGCTGGGTTCCCAGGATGAGTGTCCCAGGAGATGAGAGGCAGAAGCTGCCTGTTTCTTAAGGCATCAGCCTGAAACCTGGCACTGCTTCACCACCACTGTATTCTATTAGAGTCCCAGGGTCCATGTCCAAGGCACTGTCTTAGGCACTGAGGAACACAGATGTGAACAAACTCTCTTTGTCTTGGAAGTTCCCAGGATTGAGCCCTTGGACCTCAGCTCTGCTCTGTCAACGCTTGCCATTTCATGATCCCATTCAGTCGTGGGCACTGGGTGTCACATGTAGAGAACACCTGTGGCCTGGCATGAAGTCCTGAAGAGCCCATCCAGCTGCCTGCTCACAGCTCCACCTGGATATCTTACATGCACCTGTCTCACACCTATTGCATCCAAAGCTGAATTCCTGGCTTTCCCCTCTCCCCCAACCTTCTCCTCCCATAATCTTCTGCATCCTTCCACCTGCTCAGCCAAAAATCCTGGACTGGTCCTGACTCCTCTCTTTCTAACCCATCAGCACTTTCCACATTCAGCTCGACCTACAAAATATCCAGGATCCAGCCACTTCTCTCCCTCTCCATTGCCACACCCTAGTCCAAATGGACTCTCATCTTCCCTGTACTATGGCAATGGTATGCATACTGGCCCTAGCTTCCACCGTGGCCCAAGAACAATCTACTGTCTACACAGTTCAGTTCAGTTTAGTCACTCAGTTGTGTCTGACTCTGCGACACCATGGACTACAGCATGCCAGGCCTCCCCGTCCATCACCGGAGTTTACTCAAACTCATGTCCATTGAGTCAGTGATGCCATCCAACCATCTCATCCTCTGTCATCCCCTTCTCCTCCTGCCTTCGATCTTTCCCAGCATCAGGTTCTTTTCCAATGAGTCAGTTCTTCGCATCAGGTGGCCAAAGTATTGGAGTTTCGGTTTCAGNCTCTTTTACTTTCATCAAGAGGCTCTTTAGTTCTTCTTCGCTTTCTGCCATAAGGGTGATGTCATCTGCATATCTGGGGTTATTGATATTTCTCCCAGCTTCCCTGATAGTTCAGTTGGTATAGAATCCACCTACAATGCAGGAGACCCTGGTTCAAGTCCTGGGTTGAGAAGATCCGCCGGAGAAGGGATAGGCTACCCACTCCAGTATTCCTGGGCTTCCCTTGTGGTTCAGCTGGTAAAGAATCCGCTTGCAATGCAGGAGACCTAAGTTCGATCCCTCAGTTGGGAAGATCCCCTGGAGAAGGAAAAGACTACCCACTCCAGTATTCTGGCCTGGAGATGTCCATAGGGTTGCAAAGAGTTGGACATGACTGAGTGACTGTCTACACAGCGAACCTTAAAAAGGAAAGTGAGATTACATCACTCCTGTGCTCACAGTCCAAGGATCTATAAGGCCCCACCAGGTCTCAGCAGCCCCTCTCTATGACTCTCCACCCCTACAGCCACACTGGCTGCCTTGCAGGTCTTCAAACATGCCAGACCCACAGCTGCCCTAGGACTTTACACTGGCTGCTTTCTCAATTCCTACCTCAAGCCAGTCTTTCCCTGCCCAACGCATTTAACTGGTCAAGCGCTCAGCCCCCACTGCCGCACTCCCATGCCCTTTCTCTTCTTTGCTTTCTCTCCAAGCACCTCCACCTCCTGACACACCCTATATTTTACTTATTTATTTTACTCATCATCTGCCTTCTGGTGCTAGAACCTAAGGTCCCCAGGGCCTCTTTTACTCACGACTCTGTTCTGCAGTTCCTAGGGCAGGGCCTGGCTCATGACAAGTACTCAGAAGTCAGAGCCACGAGGGAGAACTAACATTAGACTCAGTGTGGTAAGTGTCACTGATTTTGACAAAAGAAACACAGTCTAAGGGATCTTATTTGGTCACTAGTCATTTGTTAATTATCTGCCTTCTTCTTGAACGGTAAGCTCTAGAAGAGCAAGAACTTCATGCGTCTTTTCTGCTGAGTCTCCAGTACCTAGAACAGTACCTCGCACACAGTAGACACTCAAGAAAGACCGACTGAAAAGACTAGATGCCAAGGACCAGTTACTTTCCCTCTCTGAGTACTGGTTCTTTCATCTGTAAAGTGGGAATGTAAATGCCTGCTTTAAAGGATTGACTTTAGGACTTAGTGCTATAATGGATATAGTGCCTGACAGACAGGTGTTCAATCAGTATTACCCACCTCCCCCGCCTGATCTTAAGCCCCCTATCCTGCCTGCCTGCCTTCCTCCCCATCCTGAGGCCTGGACAGCAGCAATGTTGGTAAATGTCCAGTCCCATGGTTAGGCCTCACATGCAGAGTTATAAAGACACATCTGGATTTTTATAGAAACCCAAGCAGAAACTAGGATCCTGGGACTCTCTTACGAGAACCCCTGCTGCTCCAGTTGGGATTTTTCTCCCATCCCCTTCCCCGCACTATCCCAGGCTTCCCTCTCCAGAAGCTTCTTAGTGCATTCTTAAGAAGGGGAGGGAAAAGAGGAATAGAGGGGCCTATTTTCCAGGTCAGAGAGAGAACAGAAACAAAGAGGGGGCCCTGAGAGGTTTCGGGTCTGGCTAGAAAGAGACCCAAGGGTCTGGACTCAGCCATCCTATCCCCTAAAGGAGGGCCAACCATGTGACATGAGGTAAAGAGTCCAGCACGCTGGGAAGTGGTGACCCAGTAACCATGCCACCTTCTTCTGGAGACAGCCCATATGCAGATAGAGAAGGAAACATGTAGCAAATGTTAACAACTGGCGAACCCAGGTGAGGATATCTGGGTATTCATTATGCTAATATTATGACTTTTCTAAAGGTTTTGTTCATTGAATTATGTTTGGGTTCCCTGGTGGCTCAGATGGTAAAGTGTCTGCCTACAGTGCAGGAGACCTGGGTTCGATCCCTGGTTCAGGAAGATCCCCCAGAGAAGGAAATGGCAACCCACTGCAGTGTTCTTGCCTGGGAAACCCCATGGACAGAGGAGCCTGGAGGCTACAGTCCATGGAGTCTCAAAGAGTTGGACATGACTGAGCAACTTCACATTATGTTTGGAACTTTTTTCTAGGCTTGAGGTTTTTAAAAATAAAAAAAATGGAGGCAAAAAACTTTTGCGGGACAGAGGGGCTAGTGGCTCACTCAGTAACTATTCTTCCCTTTTCATACTTTGATTCGAGGAAGTCATAAGCCCAGAGAAATCACCAAACTTTTCTAACGTCCCTGCAGTTAGGTATAGCCAATGACAGATCGGCAGGAATTGTTGGCTTCCAGGAAAATTCCTTAAGAAAAAGACAGAAAACTGGCAGGGGTTCTTTTCGCCCTACTTCCCTTCCTCCTGCTTTCTGCATGGACATGATGGGTGGGTCTGCAGCAGCCATCCTAGGCCATGAAGTGGCCTTGAAAGTAGAATCCAGGTACTAAGAATAATTGAATAGGAAGATAGGATTCTGGGTCTCTGATGATTGTGAAGTCATCACACCGACTATGGACTGCCTACTGCATGACTTCTTTAAGTGAAAGAATAAATACCTGCTTTGCTAAGCTTCTGATGAGCAGCCAAATGAACCTCCTACCTGATTCAGAATTTAATCCATTTTCTATTGCCTCTACACTTTGGATTTTTCCACCTGCTGGATCCCCTGCTGGGAAAGTTCACCACCACATTGTAAGGTCCTTCTCATTTTTCAAAACCCAGCTTGAATGTCACTTTCTCCTGGAGGTTTTTCCTGGATGCTTCCTCTCTCCTGGACTCAAGATGCCTCCTGCTGTTGTTCAGTCACTTAGTCGTGTCTGACTCTTTCTGACCCCATGGACTGCAGCACGCCAGCGTGGACGTGGACTGCAGCATGTCCTTCACTATCTCCTGGAGTTTGCTCAAACACATGTCCACTGAGTCGGTGATACCATCCAACCATCTCATCCTCAGTCATCCCCTTCTCCTCCTGCCTTCAGTCTTTCCCAGCATCAGGGTCTTTTCCAATGAGTCTTTTCCTGGTGCTGCTGTTAAACTCCTCCACAGCCCATGTGCTACCCATCTGAGGATTCTTTATTACTTGTCGTTTTGGCTTCTCTTTAACATTTGTCCACTTGTCCTCTAATCCCCTTGGTTTCCCTGCCACCTCACTCTCCAACTTCTCCTCCTCTCTGTGCTGCTTCTTCTCAGCTTTTCCCTGGGCTCCTCTGCCCCTGGCCACTCAGGAAGTTTGCAGTGACTCAGCATTCTGTTCAGACCCTCCATTCTTTTCACTCTTCCTGTTCCTCTGGGCAGTTGCATCCTCCTCATGACTCCAGCCACTACCTCCATGCAAATAACTCCAAATCCAACGGTGTCCTGGGCTGGCTTGGATCCGCTTGTGAGAATGAAGTTTTAGGAATTTTGTGAGACAGACGTTAAAGCCATTATTAAAAATTAAATAAACTTATGGTTATATAAATGTTTAAAACAAAGATAAGCACTTAAAACATAACTTCCTAATGATGTTACTATTATCTATGCTTTTCAGATTATTTTATATCTATTTCACCTGAATGGTGGAAATGCTGTATAAAGGAGTGCTACCACATGTCTCTTCCCAACTCTGCTCAGAGACATCACAGTGACAGCTTGAAACAAACCACAGGGGTAGAATTTACACCACGGGTATGGGCAAAGTCTACAAGGTGCTTCTCTGCTTGGAAAGCCATGAATTAAAGACTGCCCAGTATACCATGGCCCAAATAAACACCTGAAGCCATCATGGAGTATCTTCCTGAGTTCCAGACTCAGATAACTCTTGGCTGCACACCTTGTCCAGCTAGTCTATCAGGCAGGCACATTCAGTGTGCCCTAAACAAGCTCACCCTCCAAAGCTGCCCCAACCCCTCAATGCCTCTTTCCTTTTTGCAGCAGCAGCATCATTCACCCCATTG
Organism: Neotragus moschatus; assembly: GCA_006410615.1. Classification (NCBI taxonomy): domain Eukaryota; kingdom Metazoa; phylum Chordata; class Mammalia; order Artiodactyla; family Bovidae; genus Neotragus; species Neotragus moschatus. Next base: position 705,536 of record SJYA01001092.1, read on the forward strand.
TTCAAGCCAGAAACCTAAGGATCTTCTTGGATTCATTCCGCTTTCTCTTCCCCAACATCTGATAAGTTACATCTGAAATGATGCTCAGGTCTCCCCTCCAGTCCTGTTCCAGGCTCGCTGAGGCTTCCCTGGTCCAGGCTTTATCATTCTTCCTGTGGATTCTATTTCAGGTCCCTCATTGCTCTTACTGCCTCTAGCAGTGCCCCCCTCCAACCCACCTCCCATTTAGGTTTCTCTTGGGCTTAAAATCCTTCAGTGACTTCCCAATTCCTACAATAGGAAGACGACACCCCTCGTATGGTCTTCTTTCTCTCTTCCTCCTCTCTCCTTCCTACTGCTTGGTCCATCCTCATCTGACATTCAGGAAATCTTAGTCAAGAGTCACAAAGATCACTTCTTGGCTTATTAACCAGATATGGAGTTTAGTAGCCAATAGTGGGCAGCTCAGAAACTTTCCTGGAAGGCCAGAATCCCCTTGGAGACCAGGCAGCCTGGAATGATGCCCAAATCACATCATCAAGCAGTCCCAGGAAGACTCTCCAGATGCTACAGCTGAGCACAGACAGTACAGCTTGTCCTGTTGGTGCTAGGTGCTCCCAGAAGCAGTGTCACAGCTGCCCCAATCTCTGGCAGGAACTGCCACCACCGCTTGTCTTTAACTAAATAGACTGTCCTCCTTTGCTGCTTCTTCCTGGCACTAGGTTCAGGTTCCTGGTCTGGGGCTGGGATGTTGGGGCTGAGGTCACATGTCCTGGAAGCAAGGAAAGCTGGGAAAGCATTGTCAGCTCCTAGAGGGGGCAGAGGGCTGTACCTCACAAGGTGGGGAATCCCCCAGATATAGGAAAGAGGCAGTTTCAATGCTGAGAGGCCAGCAATAACAACAGCTGGCTGGATGGCATCACTGACTCGATGGGCATGAGTCTGAGTGAACTCCGGGAGTTGGTGATGGACAGGGAGGCCTGGTGTGCTGCGATTCATGGGGTCGCAAAGAGTCAGACACGACTGAGCGACTGAACTGAACTGAACTGTCCCCCATGCTAGCTTTTAAAATTACACAAGTAAAACACTCTTCAAGGTAAATTAGTCAAACAGCACAAGAATAAAGATGATTAAATGTACAAGCTTCTTTCCGTGAGTTCTCTCAGTCCCATTTGCCAGGGGCAACTACTGTTAACAGTGTTTTGGAAGTTCTTACAGGTGTGTTCTTTGTATATCCAGATGTCTGATTTATATTTAAGGTGTCTATATAAAACTGTGTCACTGTGAATGCTTTCTTTGTGTCAAAATTGACTAGCTCCATAAGAAAAGGGAACCCTCCTTACTATTAATGGGACTGTAAATTGATTAAGCCACTAGAGAAAACAATATGGAGGATTCACAAAAAAGTAAAACTAGAGTTGCGATATGATCCTATGAACCCACTCCTAGGCATATATTGGGAGAAAACTATAATTCAAAATGATACATCCACCCTAATGTTCATAGCAGCATTATTTACAATAGCCAAGGCGTGGAAACAATCTAAATGTCCAGTCAAAGATGAATGGACAAAGAAGTTGTGGTACATATATACAATGGAATATTACTCGGCCATAAAAAAGAATAAAATAATGTTTGCAGAGATATAGATGGACCAGGAGATTATCATACTAAGTAAAGTAAGTCAGAAACAGAAAGACAAATACTATATGATATTGATAGTATACAAATACTATATGATACTATTTGTGTTAAAATATAACACAAATGAACTTATCTATGAAAGTGAAAGTCACTCAGTCATGTCAGACTCTTTGTGACCCCATGGACTTTATAGTCCATGGAATTCTCCAGGCCAGAATACTGGAGTGGGTAGCCTTTCCCTTCTCCAGGGATCTTTCCAACCCAGGGATCAAACCCATGTCTCTTAGATCTCCTGCACTGACAGGCAGATTCTTTACCAGCTGAGCCACAAGGGAAGCCCAGGAATACTGGAGTGGGTAGCCTATCCCTTCTCCAGTGGATCTTCCCCACCCAGGAATCGAACCAGGGTCTCCTGCATTGCAGGTGGATTCTTTACCAACTGAGCTATTATAGCAGCCAATAAATAAAGTCAGTCATAGAGAACAGACTTGTGGTTTCCAAGGGGGCAGGGAGTGAGGGGGGGACGGATTGGGAGTTTGGGATTAACAGATGCAAACTATTATATATACAAAATGGATAAACAATAATGTCCTACTGTATAGAACAGGGAACTATATTCACTGTCCTGTGATAAACCATAATGGGAAAGAATATGAAAAAGAATATATATATGTATAACTGATCACTTTGCTCTACATAGAAATTAACACATTGTAAATCAACTATATTTCAATAAAATAACTTTTAAAAAATCAGTTAGCTGCTCACATTACAGTTTGGTACCTTGGCTTCTCTCACCTCACACCATGTCTTGTACTCCTATATCAATGCACATGGGTCTAACCCCTCCTTTCTAATGACAGCATTGCACTGAGTGGATGAACCATAATGAACTAGCCAGTCCTCTACAGATAGACATTTAGATTATTTTCAGTTTTTTGCTACAATAAACTATGCTGCAGTGAACAGCCTTGTACACATGTCTTTGTGTGCTTGTGAGAGTAGAGATCCAAAGGATGAATTCCTGGAAGGGGAACTAACTGTTGGCTCTAAAGGAGCATGCATTTATGTCTTTGGTAAACATTGCCAAATTGTCTTCCAAAAAGCACGTGCCAGTTTGCAGCTCTACCAGCAATCTGTGAACAATTTTTTCCAGGCGCTGCATAGTCTGGCTCCTGGCTGCCCTCTCACCTCATCATCTGACACTTACACACCCTACATTTCCAACCACAATGCCTTTGCGGATGCTGTGTCCACAACCCAAAATGTCCTTCCTCCCTTGTCTGCCAGATGAAATTCCACAAGGCCCAGCTCAATGTCACCTCTTCTGTACAGCTTTACCTGGCTCTGTTGAGCTGTCAGAGACCCCTTCCCCTGGTATTCCACAGCTTCCTGGGCATAATTCTGTCATACACCAACTAAGGACCTATGTGTGACTGGCACTCTAGGGTCATTTTGACAATCCAGACCATAACCATGGAAAAAAGGATCATATCCACCTCCTTCTCCTTCCCTGTTGTCTCTTCAGCTACATTGTGTTTTATCTGTTACCAAGCACAGTCCTGCCTCAGGGCCTTTGCACATACAGTTCCCTCTCTATGGATCTTGCCCTCAAGCATCCTGGCCTTGGTGCTTCTCTGGGATCTCTGCTTCCATTCACCTCCTCACAGAGGCCTTCCCTGACCACCAGATCTCAAGCACCCCTATTCTAGTAACTCTTGTCCATCTCCATTTTATTTATCATCTCCATGACTCTTATCACAAGCTGAAATAACCTTTGGTTTAAGCACTGATGTTTATTTTCTGTCCTGTGTCCCATCTCTGCACACACACAAATTCACCACTGCAAACTCCCCAAAAAGGAGGGGTCTAGTTTTCCTTTTGTGCTGTCTCCAGCCTCAAATCTGCCTGGTACCTAAGAGCTCAGTAAACGTTCGCGGAATGAACCATCCATATTTGACAGAAGAGGATACTGACATTCAGAAAGGAGAGCTGAGTAGCCCAAGGTCCCACAGTTAATAAAGACCTCCAAACCCATCTGAACACTAAAACCAACTGCAGTATTTCTCCCGTACTCTCAGCACGCCGCATTGTGTCTCCCACCAGACTAGGTTCCTGGGGGACAAGACTTGAGTCCGATGACGCTCCGGGGTCCCCAGCGGCGTGTCCCGGGCCCGCCCCGTGAGGCTAGCGGGCTCCGCGGAGATGTCACCCTCCCCGCCTCCTGTCAGTCAGGCCGAGGGGGTGGCGCGGCCGCCAGGGGGGGCGCTGAGCTCAGAGCTGCCGCAGCGCCCCAGCCGGAGCAGGAGCGCACGAGACAGCAGGGCGCTAGGAGCGAGCGGCGGCTGGCGAAGCACTCCAGGCCCGGACATTACTGCGGCTCGGCTCAGGGCTCGTGCCTCGCCTGCTGCAGACCAGCCTGAACGCCTGGCCACGGCCCGATCCCTCATCGGCCCGAGCCCACCCCGGCCCAGCCCAGCCGAGCCCGTGCCTCCGTCTGCCGCAGCCTCTGCCGCAGCCGCCGCTCCATCCCCAACTCGGGCCCCGCATCTAGGTGAGGCGGCCGCGCTCCGGGCGCCCCGGGCTGAGGAGAAGGGGAAGGGTCTGGGAATGGAGTGAAGGCGGGACGGGATGGGATGGGGAAGGGG